>JAXQQM020081833.1:0-188857 GCA_034641835.2 Pinus albicaulis | reverse complement strand
AAAAAGGTTGATTTTAGGCTAGTTATTAAGCATGAGTTTGTTTGATTGTTTATGGGACATGATGATCTTGGCAGCATAGATAGAAAAGGGAAATCTCTAAGTCATTGGGCAATGGAGTCAAGTAGAAGTTTGTAAGAAGTTTGTAGATGAATTAGGGGTATCAAAGGGTAAATCTAACTTGGATATTGGATCTACAAAGTTTTTAGGTGAAATGAAATGAGCATTAAGTGTTTAGAATGAAAAGTAGAACTAAGGGCAGTTAAGAATCCTTAATTATATGTACTTCTCAACAAAGAGACTTAAAACATCATTTGAAAATGAAAGAGTATTTTATAGACAGGGCTAACCATGAATTCTATAAATCACACTTCAGCAAATAACAATTTCAAGACAAACTTTCAAAATGAAATCTAAGAGTCGAGGAACACTCTATTTCATCAAAGATTTCACTTTCAAGGATAAGAAAACATTCAAGATCCACAAATAACTGCATTCATAGAAGAGGGAGCTCCTAAACATCTTTGATTACAACTATAAAGACCTTCAAAACAATTATTTGAGCAAGTACAAAGGGTGTGATCAAAACAGACCTCTTTGGTAGACTTTGGACAATGGTACTTTAAAGGGAGACTTCAAAAACAGTTTTCTAGTGGCAGCAAGCAAGCAAGGAAAACCATAAATCATTCTTGAGACGAACTATTTGAACTATTCTTGAAATAAACAAGATTGAGGGTTGAAAAGTAGTCAAAATACTCAATAAAACCTTCAGCAGATGAAAACACAAAGACAGTGAAGAGTAAATAGGTCTAAGGTGCTTCTAGGAGACATTTCTTAGCTTAAAATTTTTACTCTACTGCAAGCAAGAATTTATGAAAACAGAATGGAAAACAGGAAAAACATTAACAGATTAGAATACTTCCCCAACAGCCAAGCTCAGGGATCCAATGACAGAGCTTTCTCCATCAACAAACAGGTCAAAACATCCATAGGTTCCAGAACATCAAATTTCTTTCAACTTCAACAGAACTATGTATTACATCAAAGAGTCATCAAATGCCCCCAATCATACAATGAGTTTGAATGTAGTATTTATGCTGCAAATGAGGAGGTGGAACCATATAGGGTTCAAAATGTTATAAATGACATAGTAAATGCATCCCTATCCTTAAAAACCATGCAAGGCATAAGGTAGGAATGTCTCTCAGCTACTTCTCTGTGTAATAAATCTGTCTTTACTTCCCGAGGATAAAATAGTTGAAAAGATTGACTTTGAGGTCTTTTTGGTAGATGGCAATTACTTCTGAGCTGTCTTTTGGAAAATATCCGTGACTGTGCATTTACTGTGTATTCTTTTGAGGAAATAGGCCTGTAGGTGGCATTCCTGAGGATTAATTGCCTCATCGATGTGGCATTTGGAGGCTTTCTTGAATGATATGTCTCTTTATGGCTTTAAACACCGATTTAGGCCCGGATCTTGCTTTTGGGCCTTTATAATCATTTTTGGGCTTTAAACTATGTCTTTATCCTTTAAACTATGGATTAACTTTAAATTTTCATACTTTTCTTTAATCTTTTAATCTTTAATCTCCACTGTCTTTCATTGTTCTTCTTCTGTTTCATTTGTTAGTGTACATGTGTCTTTGGCACACTGAGGGTTTCATCGTATAAACAATGCTCATGAGGCATCGATTAAACCTTGAAATTCAACCCCGCATATCCCCTTTCTGCGTGATTTTGGCCCGAGGATCATCATCCTTTACCCTTTGTCACTTTATCGTGACTGTGGGATGGCTTTACAGCTCATCCGCCATGAAACCTGTAACATAAACAAAATATTACATAAAATCCTGTGTTTATATGGTTAAAATGCTTTCAGAGGCTAGGCAGAGGGTGAAAGGAGCAATTTGGAGGGAAAAATGCATGTAGGAGGAGGTTCCAAAGAGAACACATGGTTTTGGAAAACCATGAATGGTTTTCACGCATGAAATGAGTGCTAAGCAGTTTAGCTGGGAATGAACGCAAAATGTGTTTAAGACCGTTTGATCTTTGGGTCGAAGATCAACGGTCATGGATGAGTGCGAAAAATAGAAAGATGTGCGGTGGAAACACGTGATGGGGCCGAGGTGATGTCACCTTTTTTGTCACGTAGTGGGAAGGTTTTTAGGTCGGGCAAACTTTGGTTTTCAGTGTTAAAATGTAAAAATCCAGTTATGAATAAATACAAATAAAAAACCTTTTTTATAAGGGGCGTGGAGCGAAGGAACAACAACGAAGGAACAACAGCGAAGGAACAACAGCGAGGGAACAACAACGAAGGAACAACAGTGAGGGAACAATAGTGAAGGAACATCAGCGAAGGAACAACAGCGAGGGAACAACAGCAAAGGAATAGAAGCGAGCGAACAACAGTGAAGGAACAACAGTGAAAGAACAACAACGAGGGAACAACAGCAAAGGAACAACAATAAAGGAACAGCAGCGAGGGAACAACAGCGAAGGAACAACAGTAAAGATTGTTTTTTTCTAGAAAACACCATAAAGCTTCAGGAATGAGTAATTTTCTATGAAAATAATCTCTTGAAGGCTCACAACCTGTTTTAGCCATCATTTGCTGTGACAAAATTTACTGATGGCTAACAGTGGCTCCACTTGGGGATGGCAGCTCCTTGGAGGTGTCAAGAACTTCAGAATTTTATCTCTAGGATGCAGACCCACGACTTATCCATTGACAACCTTCTTCTTCTTTGATCATGCTGCTTTAAAAGATGATCAGTGCTTATATCAAACAGAACTATTTCCTAAACAACTACCTACACAGCCTACCTCCTAACATTTTTTCTTCATAAGGTGCACTTGGACTTGCAAACCTTTAACATCAACATTTTATTCTTTTATTTTGAAAGAAGAAAACTTATCTAAATCTATCCTTATTTCTTCCATGATTTCAGGTTAAATTGTTGAACTCATAAATTCTCTATTTTCTAAAACAGGGAATTTAAACACAGTCAAATCAGGATTAGACTATCTGATTTGCTATCGTGTCTATGGTTGCATGTACAAGCTGCACATAGACTTTATTTGCAGAAAAAATGAAACAAAATGGTGAAGGCTTAAGATCTGAAAATTATAACATCCTTCTAGTCTTTTTTTAGCTCTGGTTTTGATCTATTTAGAGCTATCTTTTTTCCTTTTCTTGATTCAGATTTTGAGTTTATTGCCTTTCTATCCTAATATATTCTACTAATAAGCCAAGTCTGAAAAAATCTTATCAATCTGTTCTTATACTAACTTATTAACATAAAATTTAAAGAATGTTTAGCCATGATTAGGCTAGATGACTGAACAATATATCATTTTTTAATCAACAGTGGCACTTAGATTTGCTCACTTTCAGAAAATTCTCTTTTTTGGGTATGGGGCTATACCTTTTTTGAATCTGCCCTCCTTTATTTTTCTGTTGTTTTTGTGTTTTTCCTTTTTTCAAATTGAGAAGCAATGTTATGTATAGTGAAAGATAAGTGCTTTGAAATTTAGGACTCTTGGCAGAAATAGTGTTTGAGCATCGTGCCACTGACCAGACCTCCAAATAAATCTTCTCCATTCAGCTCTTGTAGAGAGAATGCATTATGACCTCTGACAGAATGGATAATTTAGGGCCCTTTCCACAGATTTTCAAATTTTCATGTTTTCCCTTTTCTTTCCTTCTAGAATCCTACTTTAGAACTACATTTCCAACTTGGAAATCATTTTCTTTAGTCCTCTTGTCGAATAATTTCTTGATACTCTCTTGGAATGTTTGTGTTTTGTTGTAAACTTCCTCTCTGGTCTGATGTAAATGAATGGTTTGATTGATCCTTCTCTGCATATCATTTTCCTCAGATTATACTTCTTGTAGGAGTTTCATGACTGGAACTCACAAAGAGGTTGGGAAGACTGCATCCATGCCATAAACCAGCTGATAGGGGGACATATTTATTGACTTTTTGGTGGTTAATCTATCATCCCATAAAGCATGAACAAGCTTACTATGCCATGATTTCTGATTCTGTTCCAACATTTTTTTGATAATATTGAAAAGGCTCTTGTTGGAGGATTCAGCGAATCCATTTCCTTGAGGATAGTAGGTAGTGGAATGACCCAAGGTGATATGGTATTTATGGTAGAAGTCAACCATTTTCTTAGATTTGAAGGCATCAACATTGTATGTGATAATTTTTCTTAGATAGCCAAATCTAGATAGTATGTTGGTTTCAAGGAACTTGATAATGATAGAGTTAGTAGCATTCCTAGAGGGTATGCCTTCTATCCACTTGGTAAAATAATCAGTGGCAGTGAGGATCCACTTATGTTGGGTTGATGAATATGGGTGAATTTCCCAAATGAAGTCCAAGCCCCATTGTTGAAAGGGAGCCTCAACACTAATGGGATGTAAGAGTAAGGGTAGGAGTTTTCTTTTGCCATCAAAAATTTGACACTTATGCAAATACATGACAAGTTTCTGAGTATCTGGGAAAAGGGTGGGCTAATAATAACCAGATCTGAGGATTTTATTTGCTGTGGTCTTCCAGTACAAATGTCCTCCACATTCTCCCTCATGCAGCTCATGCATGATTTTTCTTGCATCAACCTCAAGTAGACATTTAAGCAATATTCCAACAACATTTTTCCAATATAACACCCCATCTAATATGCAATAATTTAAATCTTTCTGTTTCAAAAATCTAGCTTTAGTTTTGGACAAAGAAGGGGGGGTATTTAGATAAAGTAACACATATATGATATCAACATACCAAGGTGAATTCACAAATGTTTCTTTAATGAATGGAGCTGTGAATTCCTCTATTTCTTCTAAGACATCAACCATATTCATATCTAGTGCTTAGAAGTTTGATTCAGCCATGAGTTTTGCTAATCCCTACCCTTTGACTAATTTGGTAGGCTTTATTTCTAAGTCATATTCTAAAATAACAGCAATTCATTTTCCCCTTTTACAATCAGGGTCTTGACTTAGAATATCCTTGACAACTATGTGTGGAACAAAAGCAATGATGTGAGAATGCAGAATATAGACTCTAAAGTCTTTCAATGCTTTTACCAAGGCTAAGGCTTGTTTCTCCATGATGTTATACTTGAGGGGAGAATCTCTTAACACCCTACTAAAAAATTATATTGGTTGTTCATGCCCCATGTCATTATTTTGTGGTAATACTGCAGCTATTGTATGTTCAGATGCAAAGGAAAATATATAAAAATATTTGGTGAAATCAAGACTTATGAGAACCGGTGTTTGGGTTAGAGCTTGTTTTACCTGTTCAAATGATTGCTTAGCTTGTATTTTCCATTTAACACCTATCTCTTTCTTTAGCATACTTGTGATATTTCTTAATAGCTTAGCAAGGTTGGGGATGAATCTTCTTAAAAAATTTATCTTCCCAATGAAATATTGTAATTCTTTGAGGTTTCTAGGATGGCTGATTTTCAATATGCCATCAATCCTTTTAGGGTCTAATTTGATTCCCTCTTCAAAAATTATGTGGCCAAGAAGCTTCCCTTCTTGGAGACCAAAGAGTGTCATTTTGGGATTCAAAGATAAGCCATATTTCCTACATTTCTCAAAACCTTTTCTTAAATGAATCAAGTGTTCTTCATCAGTTTTAGAGAAAACAGTAATCTCATCAAGGTAAATGATTATAAAGTAGCCTATGTCTTTTGAAAAGGCTATGTCCATGGCCCTTTGGAAGGTGGCCCCTGCATTCATTAAACCAAATGGCATTTTGACGTACATGAATGTACCCCAAGGTGTAGTAAAGGCAATTTTATGTTGGAGTACTAAAACCTGATTGTAACCTCAGAACCTATCCAATAGTGAAATTATTTTAGAACCAACCACCCTTTGAAGTATATGATCCATTTTTGGTAAGGGATAGTTATCTTTAAGGGAGGATCTATTTAGATTCCTGAAATCAATGCAGAGCCTAATTTCTCCAGTATTTTTCCTAACAGATACTAAGTTGGAAACCCATTCTGAATACCTGATGGGAACTATGATCCCAGCATCATACATTTTCTTAATTTCTTTCTCAACTAAAGGCAATAAAACAGGGTTTATCCTTCTGAGTTTTTGCTTGAAAGGTTTCTAATTTTCCTTAAGAGGAATTTTGTGTTGAATGATGTTGGTATCATATGATTTTAGGTCCTTGTATCCCCATGCAAACACATCTGTAAATTATTTGAAAAGGTCTATGTATTGTTGTTTAATATGAGCTGGGAGAGTGCTGGACAGCTTAATCATTTTGGGTTCTGCTAGGCTGCCTATGTTATGTTCTTATATGTTTGTTTCTATAGGCTCCATTCTTGGTTCTTTGGCTACATCATTGAAATCAAAAATTTGTTCTAATGGTGTAAGACCTCTTGGAATTGTATCATTTTTACATTGTAAAACTTCCAGGTCTTTTTTATCTATACTATCAAATATTTCTGCTCTAAAAGGATGTTCAAAATGGTTTATATCAGTAGAAAAAGATAGCTCTATTTCAAGGATTTGTTCTTCATCAAAATAGTTTTCCTCATGGCTTGAAGTAGGTGTTGGTATGGCAAAGTCATTCTTTGATTGCAGAAAATCATCTATGTGTTTGTCTCCTTCAAACACTTACCAATAATCTTCATTGTCTAGTATTGCAGGTCTGTTTTTTACCTTTATATCGAACTGTTCATTTGTCTGTGGTATTTGGAAATTAATAGCAACAAATGCAAGTTCATTTGCTACATGATTTTGAGCTCTTGGGATGAAAATGAGTTCATATTTTTCAAAGTTTTTCAGGAGATCAAGGGCAGCGTTTCTATATTCTCTGAGTTTTGGGTTTTTGGTTGAATTCTCCCCTTTAATCTGTCTGATAATTAGCTCAGAATCCCCTTGGACTGATATTATTTTGGATCCTAAATCTTTGAGTAAGCGTAGGTCAATAAGGAGGGCTTCATATTTAGCAATGTTATTTGTGCATGGAAAATCCAATTTATAGGAAAATCCTTTGTTTGTGTTCTGTATCCATACACTAGCCCCTGCACTTAATTTTCTACAAGAGCCATCGAAGTTTATTTTCCACGGTATTTCAATCTCTTTTTCATTTTCTTTCTGCTGTTCAAGGCTGCTAAATCTGGACTATTATTTTCTTGAGTTGATGGAAGATTTGACTGTTCTGGTAGACAAAATTCTCCTTTGTTTTCATTTTCTTGTTGGTTGATTTTATCTTCATTATATAAGATAAAGGAATCCAAATTTGAATGGATGGATTAGATAGGAGAATTTTTTGGTATATCTATGTTTCTCACCATGTATTTCATGTGGGATTCCTTGTATAGTCTTCTAGTTTGGTTAAATACTGGGATGGTGGCATAAGACATGTCCATTTGAAGGCTCCCCTGTAATTTGGCTCCCCATGATCTAGATAAAAGCATGCCATACTTAGGGGGGATGTCAGCTACCACTATGTCCATTAATAGACTCTTAGCAGGAATTTGTGACAACTTAACACACAAATATTTAATTAGGCCCAAGCATTTGACCCTAATTGAATCAAAGGAATATAGGTCTTTATATGGTTTAGTAATTTCTAATCCTAGGCTTTCCATTACTACTTTTGGCATAAGATTTTGAAAAGCACCTGAGTCTAGCATGGCATTATGAGAGATTTTATCATGTATATTCAAGCTGACATAGAAGGGAGGGACAAACCCTTCTTGGTATTTCCCTTCAACTTCAGGACCAAACAATAATTCTGGTTATCATCTGCCAAGTTTAAAGTATCAGTGTCACTGCCCATATTCAAAGCTTTCAAAACTTGTTTTTTATATACATCCTGAGTTACTAGTTCGGCTAAGGGTATGGTGATTTTAATCTTGGAAATTTCCCCTTCAAGGCTGAAAGGAACTATTGTTTTTGACATATTTACATCTATTTTTTCATTTACAACTCTTTCCACAATTTTGATTTGCTGAACTTTATTTGAACTATTATTTGGGACAGATTTATTAGGGCCACTAGCAGAAGTACTAGGGCAGCTTTGTTCAACACTTTGGTGAATTTTTTTGTCTTTATTTTGATCAATTTTCTTGGCTAAAGTGTTGATGTTACTTGTTGTCTTCTTAGGCTGATTTTCTGAGATTTTCTTAATAGCAGTACTAGTGTTTTGTCACTAGAACTCTTTGAGCTACCTTTGCTTCTAAGATTGTATTGTTTGTGTACCTTCATGATAACATTTTCAAACCCCAATCTATAATCTTCAGAATCCTCATTATTGTATTCAGTTTGTTTTGATGAGAAGAATCCTTGTTCTTCTTCAGTGAGAAAAACATCTGTCTCACTGTCAAATCTTATCAGATTCACATTATTTTTTTCCAACCTTTCAACTTCCCTTTATTCTTCTTGATTAATATAGTTTTGTTGAAAGGGAGGCCTAATCTGTTGGTCATTATCTCTTTGCCTATCTTGATTAATATCTCTTCTGAGATTTTGGTTTCTATTTTTGTTTTGGTTTTATCTAGGAGGCACTCTAACATTCAGATTTATCTTTTCAAGCATCCTCTCCATTACCTTCACTAAGTTATCAATTTTAGTATCTGATGATGAGGTTGAAGCCATTGTATCATCCTTGTATGTAACTCTTTTTTCTATTCTCAACCTAGATCTTTTCTCAATCAGATTTGCCTCCACACTCATGACTCCCCTCTTCATATCTTCTAAAGTTGAGGGGTCTCTTTATCTTAGTTGGTAGGCCATTTCAAGATCAAAACCTTCTGGGAATTTTTCTAGGGATATGCCTAGTGGAGGTTTCATATCTGGGGGAAGTGCATTATACACACTATTGAATCTAGTGCAATAATAATTGACACTTTCCTTGTATTTCTTTTGAGGTTAGTATAGTCTGAAAGGATTTGGAGAGGGTTCTTTATAATTTCCCATTTGTTTATGAATGTTTGATATAAAGAAGGGAGATCATTTATGCTATGAGGAGCTAAGTTTTTAAACCATTTCTTGACTTCTCCTCCTAAAATTTGAGCAAAAATTCTCATCTTAATGGTCTCTTCTTCTATTTCCATGTATTCAAAAGCATCATTCATTTTATCTACATGCTGCTGGGCAGTAGTAGGTTCATTTGTAGTAAAATGGGGAATTGTGGATTGGTAATCATTGGGAAAGGCAACCATGAGTTGTGGTAACACTAGTGGATCATACCATGCTACCATGATTGGAAATAATGGGGGGTTTACAAGAGGGAAAGTGGGTTGAAATGGAGTGTTTTTAACAGTGGATGTGTGGATAAGAGTGGAAGAAACACTTGGGCCAGCAAACTGATGATGAGCAGATTTTTCATGGAAGGAGCTGAAATGATGGAGAAGCTAAGAATCAGGTGGAGTGGAAGGTGAGGCTTCTCTACTAAAATTCTGTTGCAAATCTGGGGTTTCAAAATCATCTTGGTTTAAATCACTTTGAGACTTATTTCTAAAAAGGTTCTTTGTGTGAGGTAAGTCAAAGTGAGGATCTTTCAAGACTGTGAGGTTTTCAGGGACAAATCTTGTTCTTTGAATGGTTCTATCAGTAGTTGGTTTTACAGGTCTAGAATTTTGCCACAAAATCCTCTCTGGATTTTCAACTATGGTAGGAGGATTAGTATCTGGATGGGATCTAGTGTTAATCCTATGTGAAGCCAGGTTTCAGTTTCAAAAATTTAGAGAGGTTTGAAGTTTTTAGGACTGTTTTTTAAAGTTTTTCCTCTCATAGTGATTTCTATAATAGGGAACTAGGTTTCTAAACTTTCTCAGGGCTGGTTAACACAGTCCTAAGGAAATATGGAGATCTAGAGGAGTAATAGGCCTACTGGGGCTAGTGGAGTCGCCAGGTGGAAATTTTAGCTTTTCTGAAGGTAAAATGTTTTTTGGTCCACCACCAATGATTTATTTGAAAACCAATCTGAAATGTTTTTGGGTTTTCTGAGTTTTATGGTTATTGAAGGACTTTAGTGAATGTACAAGAGTTTTCTAAGCTATTATATACTCAAAGGGTCCCACCGTGATCACCAGAATGTTGGGATCCTGTGATTTAGAAGATTGGGATACTAAATGACAAGGAAACACATAAACCAATCTTTAGAGCTCTAGGATCTAGCCCTCCTAGTCTCAGAGAGGGATCTCTCAATATGTTTGCAAAGATATGACTTGTTTTCTTTAGAAAGTTTGATTTTAGGCTAGTTATTAAGCATGATTTTGTTTGATTGTTTGTGGCACATGATGATCTTGGCAGCGTAGATAGAAGAGGGAAATCTCTAATTCATTAGGCAATGGAGTCAAGTAGAAGTTTGTAACAACTTTGTAGATGAATTAGGGGTATCAAAGGGAAAATCTAACTTGGCTATTGGATCTACAAATTTTATAGGTGAAATGAAATGAACATTAAGGTTTTAGAATGAAAATTAGAACTAAGGGCAGTTAAGAATCATTAATTATATGTACTTCTCAACAAAGAGACTTAAAACATCATTTGAAAATGAAAGAGTATTTTATAGACAGGGCTAACCATGAATTCTACAAATCACACTTTAGCAAATAAAAATTTCAAGAAAAACTTTCAAAATGAAATCTAAGAGTCGAGGAACACTCTATTTCATCAAAGATTTCACTTTCAAGGATAAGAAAACATTCAAGATTCACAAATAACTACATTCATAGAAGAGGGAACTCCTAAAAATATTTGATTACAGCTATAAATACCTTAAAAACAATTATTTGAGAAATTACAAAGGGTATGTTCAAAACAAACCTCTTTGGCAGACTTTGGACAATGGTACTTTAAAGGGAGACTTCAAAAACAATTTTCTAGTGGCAGCATGCAAGCAGGGAAAACCATAAATCATTCTTGAGACCAACTATTTGAACTATTCTTGAAATAAACAAGCTTGAGGGTTGAAAAGCAGTCAAACTAATCAATAAAACCTTCAGCAGATGAAAACACAAAGACAGTGAAGAGTAAACAGGTCTAAGATGCTTCTAGGAGACATTTCTTAGCCTAAAATTTTTACTCTACTGCAAGCAAGAATTTACGAAAACAGATTGGAAAACAGGAAAAACATTAATAGATTAGAATACTTCCCCAACATCCAAGCTCAGGGATCCAATGACAGAGCTTTCTCCATCAACAAATAGGTCAAAACATCCACAGGTTCTAGAACATCAAATTTCTTTCAACTTCAGTAGAACTATGTATTACTTCAAAGAGTCATCAAATGCCCCCAATCATTCAATGAGTTCGAATGCAGTATTTATGCTGCAAATGAGGAGGTGGAACCATCTAGGGTTCAAAATGTTATAAATGACATAGTAAACGCACTCCTATCCTTAAAAACCATGCAAGGCATAAGGTAGGAATGTCTCTCAGCTACTTCTCTGTGTAATAAATCTGTCTTTACTTCCTGAGGATAAAATAGTTGAAAAGATTGACTTTGAGGTCTTTTTGGTAGCTGGCAATTACTTCTGAGCTGTCTTTTGGAAAATATCCCTGACTGTGCATTTACTGTGTATTATTTTGAGGAAATAGGCCTGTAGCTGGCATTCCTGAGGATTAATTGCCTCATCGATGTGGCATTTGGAGGCCTTCTTGACTGATCTGTCTCTTTATGGATTTAAACATTGATTTAGGCCCTGATCTTGCTTTTGGGCCTTTATAATCATTTTCGGGCTTTAAACTGTGGATTAACTTTAAATCTTCATACTTTGCTTTAATATTTTAATCTTTAATCTCCATTGTCTTTCACTGTTCTTCTTCTGTTTCCTTTGTTAGTGTACAGGTGTCTTTGGCGCACCGAGGGTTTCATCATATAACCAATGCTCATGAGTTACCGATTAAACCTTGAAATTCAACCCCGCGGATCCCCTTTCTACGTGATTTTGGCCTGAGGATCGTCATCCTTGACCCTTTGTCACTTTATCGTGACTGTGGGATGGCTTTACAGCTCATCCACCATGAAACCTGCAACATAAACAAACTATTACATAAAATCCCACGTTTATATGGTTAAACTGCTTTCAGAGGATGGACGGAGGGAGAAAGGAGAAATGAGGAGGGGAAAATGCATGCAGGAGGAGGTTCCAAAGAGAACACCTGTGAAAACGAGGTTTAATTTGAATATTGGAGCGAAATGGTGGAAAGTGGTTTCAGAAAACCACGAATGGTTTTTGCGCACGAAATGAGTGGTAAGCAGTTTAGCTGGGAATGAACACAAAATGTGTTTGGGACCGTTAGATCTTCGGGCTGAAGATCAATGGTCATGGATGAGTACGAAAAATAGAAAGATATGCGGTGGAAACATGTGGTGGGGCCGGGGTGATGTCACCTTTTTTGTCGCGTAGTGGGAATGTTTTTAGGTCAGGAAAACTTTTTTTTTCAGTGCTAAAACGTAAAAATCTAGTTATGAATAAATACAAACAAAAAACCTTCTTTACAAGGGGCGCAGAGTGAAGGAACAACGACGAAGGAACAACAGCGAGGGAACAACAACGAAGGAACAAAAACGAAGGAACAACAGTGAAGGAATAGCAGTGAAGGAACAACAGCGAGGGAATAGCAGCGAAGGAACAACAACTAAGGAACAACGGCGAGGGAACAACAGTAAAGGAACAACAGCGAAGGAACAACAACGAGGGAACAACAGTGAAGGAAAAATAGCGAGGGAACATCGGTGAAGGAACATAAGTGAAGGAACAACAGCGAGGGAACAACAATGAAGGAACAGTAGTAAAGATTTATTTTTTCTAGAAAACACCATAAAGCTTCAAGAATGAGTAACTTTCTATGAAAATAATCTCTTGAAGGCTCAAGACCTGTTTTAGCCATCATTTTCTGTGACAAAATTTATTGATGGCTAACAGGTGGATTTAAAGCTCCCTAAACAGTCAAATTCTATGTTTCAAGATGAAGAATGATCAAGGTGGCTTATTGGATGCCTACCCCCTTGATCCTAACTTAAAATATAAATTATTTAGTGGCCCCTGTGGAGAGAATTTAGTGAGTTTGGTTAAGTTAGTTTTAGGTGTCTTTGCTTTTCTTAGTGCGTGGATGTGTGTGAGAAAAAAGTGGACAAGCACATAGTTTGAACGTGTGGATATACGATGATCCTTTTCAAAATCCCCTATTAAACTATGTTGTATTGTTCCTTTCTCAAAAGAAAAACATGTGCGTATATGGGACACTTTCTATTTTTCCTAGTTAATCTATGTGATCAACTAAAGGGAGATGGTGAGTTGTGAATAGAGAGTTTTCATATGCTTGCCTAGGATCACTGGAGGGTGCAAAGGCAGCAGATATTACTTGCTCTTCTATCGACAATTCATTCCTAGTTCCGAAATCCTAGTGCAAAAATTGAACTAAACTAATAACTTTTACACTAGAAAAAAGAAACTAGCTAAGCATGCGTGGACTTGGGCCACTTACTTTCGCTAGTTATTTAGGTGTGTTGGTACATAAATTTTCAAAACATAAAATTCTTTCAGAATGCAACTTATTTTCCCCCCCTAATTAAATTATGTGTGAAGTTTGAAAAAATCACTTGAAATAAAACTAACACTAAGTCTACAAAAAGCAACTAAGAGTGAGTTTTAGCAAGTTGCGGGGTACCTCAACTAGTGCTGGCAGATGTATTATGGGCTGCCAAGCACTTTACAATCAGTAAAAGATAGAAATGTGGGAGAAATTTATGTTTCAGTCTTCTGCGCGCAAAAGGCTAAAACAGGCGCGATGTCTGCGCGCATGTCAGCTCTGAACGCGTGCCCTGAGCACGTCTGTGAGAGGGAAAAGCATGGAAATTCCTGCAAAAGTAATTTTTAGAGCTGTTCTGATTCAGTCTGTCACTTGGGATGAACTAGGGACTGCTAGAGAAAAAGGGGGAAATTCAGCTCCACTCCACAGCTTAGACAGGGGTCTCTGCAAAAAGGCACAACCACATAAACTTGGTAATAAACGTTAGTGGAATCACCAACCCTTTGTTAGCGTGTTTGGTGCACGCATGTACGAAATCATACCAACTTAAGGGGTGTGGTTTACCCACTTAAGTTATTGTTCATAGGCAGAAAAATAATTGGAGTCAAGCAAGTTAACTGTGGAACAAGCTAGAATCATAAACATACTAGATAGAGAAATAACATGCATATATAAACTAAAAATAAACTAAAACTAAAAAAAATAAACAAAATCTCTGAATAGAGTCAAACAACTGCATTAATCCAAACAGTGACTCTTCGGCCCCTCTTATTGAGTGCTAGTTGGAAATGAGGATGAAACTTTAACCCTCTTGCCAAAGGGCCCCTAGAACATGGGTTCTAGGTCTTGATGCAAGGATGTTTTACTTCCAAGATTTACTCAGTGCAAAGTCTCCCTCCCTTTACTGTGGTGGAATGAACTTGTTGGATGGCCAACAATTGAGTCCCCTCTATCTTCAGCTCCAGCTCACACACTTATGGTATTTCTTGGGCAATTATGGCTAGCATAACAATGTGTTCTCAAGTTCTTCATCTCATGGTGGCCTTATATAGGATAATTCAAATCCTCCTTCACTCTCTTGGTACATTGTGGATGGTGACCCAAGAGAGGGGGATGATTCCTTTGTGTGCTCCCTTGATATCTAAGGAGGCTTTGGTGGTTGTGCTTAGGCAGCTTCAAGTGAGGAATCACTGTCCTGGAGTGTGCTTTTTGTGGTCCCAGAAAGTGACTTTTGCCACTCTCAGGATTGTGTGCATTTTGGGTAAAAAGGCACGCAAAGGCGCTATTCACGAAGGATTATGTGCGCAAAAGCATTTATGACTTGCTCAAATTTGATTTTTCCTTAGACCTTAGAGATTTTTAAATACTTTCTAGATTCTATAATGTCTTTTAGCCCTGTAAATCCTTCTTACTAACATTAATTAATGTCATATTCTTCTTGTATGATTTTCTAGTGTTAACAACAAAAAAATATCATTATGGAAGGTCGCATAGATGCTATTGCAGACTAGGAGATAGATCTAATGGGAAAAATGGAGGATCCTCGACAACATGAATAAATTCTCTAGAAGCAGAAATCCAGAATTCGATGGCTCAAAGAGGGGGGGGAAAACACAAAATTTTTCCATCGCTCAACCATCCAACGCTAAATGCACAATCGCATCTCAATCCTAAAGAATGTACATGGGGACTGGCTCAAAGCACACAATGACATTGAAAAACCGTTGCTGGATTAATTTAAGGACACTCTCAAAGAACCCAACATATATCGACATCCAGCCATCAACATAATCACCCAACACATTCCAAGGATCATCATGGAGGACCACAATCAAATGTTGCTACAATCCACCATGCTGCAAGATGTAGAACAATCTATGATGCAACTCAAATATGGGAAATATCAAGGCCCAGATGGTTTCACGTCCAACTTCTTTCACTACTTTTGGGACATGATCAAGCAGGCGGTCTGGTATCTAGTTGAAGAATCTAGAAGCATGCACTGCGTTCTTCTAGCCCTCAACGCCACCTTCCTCACCTTGATTCCTAAAGAGGAAAAAGTACAATCTCATATCAAAAGTGATAGCCAACAAGCTCAAACCCCTCCTCCCACTTCTTATATCACCTGAGAAAATAGGATATGTGGAAGGAAGATAGATACTCTATGATATCATCCTAACGCATGAACTCATCCACTCTCTGAAAATGCAGATAAAGCCAGGTATGCTTTTCAAAATCGATCTCTCCAAAGAATATGATAAAACCAGTTGGACTTATATCCGTCAAGTGCTCCTGGCCTTCAGCTTCAGTCCCACTTGGATTAGATGGATCATGAGTATGCTCTCCTCCCCCTTTTTCTCCATTATGGTCAACAGTTTACCCTCTCCCACCTTCTCTCCCTCAAGAGGTATCCGTCAGGGTGACCCCCTCTCCCATTTTCTTTTTGTCATCATGGCAGAAGGATTGGGTCGCTTAATCCGTCATTCCATCAACTCTCAATCCCTCCGAGGAATCTCCATTCACAACTCCCCCGTCTCTCCCATCAACAATTTCTAGACGACAACATGATTTTAGGCCATTCCTCTATCCAAGAAGCCAACACTTTCAAATCTCTGCTCGATTGCTTATCCCAAGCCTCTGGAACTAATATCAATGCTAAAAAATTGCAACTCTTTTTCTTTAAAACCCATGTTGTCACTTAATGCAACATTCTGTGTATCCTTTGTTTCTCCATTGCCTCTCTCCCCTTGAAATACCTAGGAGCCCATATTATTGACTCAACCGTCAAGCACACATCTTAGAATGAGCTGGTGGACAAGATCGAAGCAATACTATCCTCTTGGACCCATTGAGCTCTCAACATTGCTGGTCGTCTTGTGTTGATCAAGTTTGTCCTCTAGTCCACGTCGCTTTACCCCTTCTCTTTGTTGGCCGCTCCAAAATGGATACTAAAATCCATCCACAATATTCAACGCACCTTTCTATGGGGAGGCAACAAAGACACCCAAAAATGGGCCCTAGTCAAATGGTCAGAGGTCTGCTCACCCAAACACTTGGGAGGATTGGGTTTGAGGGACCCGAAGCAAAGAAATATCGTCATGGGAGCTTGCATCTGGTGGAAATGGGTATCCAATTCCCATATGCCTTGGGCTCAGTACTGGGCAAAAAAATATGTATAAAATAGACCTCAAGAGGATCTCATATGCTACAACTTAGAAATCAAGGGCTCCCAAATCTGGAAAGCTACCAATCAACATAAATTCCTCATACAACTTACAGTTTTTGGGAAATTCAATCAAGATCCCAGGGTCGTCTCTGGGAAGACTCATGGCAGCAAAAACCTAAACTTACAACTCTTTTTCAAAAACCTAGGTGGCAATCCACTCTTCAAGGTAGAAGGAACATTCAAATCAAGCATTTCTGGACAACGTTGAACATTCAAGGATTTCGCCAATGGCTTCCTGCCATTCAGTGGCGAGAAAATTGGCATGAGGAAACCCATGATAATATCTCACTGGAACTCACAAAAAGGAAAATTAGATACTCCGATGGATCAAATATCCTCAGATGGGGTCATACTCCCCAAGGAGTTTTTACTACTAAGGAGGCCTATTAGCTGATCCATCCAATCAAACCAAATCAGGCTGACAAAATTCGGTCACAAATATGGAACTCCAGCATATGGCCCAAAGTCTCTACCTTCCTCTGGTTTCTCAGTAAACGTCATATCTTAACTTGGGAAAATCTACTGAAAAGAGGATTCATTGGCCCTTCATGGTGCTCACTTTGTCAAAGTCAGGAGGAACCCATAGATCATCTGCTGGATACTTGCCCTTTTGCTAGCACTCTTTGGGACAAAGTCACCATTCTCTGTTGTAGGACCAACAGAAGGTGCGAGGATGTCATCAACACTATCCGGCATTGGCATAAAGCCCCATTCACCAGAAATCATATAAACTCTCTCTAACGGCTCATCCCTAGACTACATCTTTGGACCATATCGAAGGAGAGGAATCACTCAATCTTCAAGGATAAGGCAACGTCTTCAGAGATCACTTGGAACAAATTCTATAACAATATAAAGGAGACCTTAGCCCTAAATCAATGGATAGACTCAGATCTCCCATATCTATCTTCAGAACGCCTCATTTAGGTCAATTGGAACCTCTCTATTCCTTGCAAATCCATTGTATCCAATTCAACCAACCCATCCTCAGAATTTCCTAGATATTGGAGTCCTCCTCCTCAAAATCTCATAAAATCAACTTTGGCGGAGCCTCAAAAGGAAATGCAGGTGAAGCTAGCTATGGAAGAATCTTTCGTGACTTTGAAGGCGCCCCTTTGCTCATCTTCTATGGATCCATTGGTTGAGATAACAACAACTCTGTTGAACTGAAAGGACTCATCCAAGGCTGCAACTTTGCTCAACAGAACAATCTATTTCCCCTAGAGGTTGAAGGGGACTCTCATATCATTATTAATGTAGCCCAACATCTTCTTCATGGCTCCTCATCCAAAATTTCCAAGAGTTGGCGGTTAGCCTCTAGACTGGAAAACCTGTAACAATGGCTTCAACTCCACAAAGCCATTACCTTCTTGCATGTGCGTAGATCAGCTAATGAAGTTGCAGATCTCCTAGCCAACAAAGTTGTGAATCATAACTCTCCTCTTATCTCCATCAGATTCCACTTCATTTCCGATGACTCTGCGCAATGCCTGCACTCAATTGGTCCTCAAAGATATTCAACCCCAAGATGCGGGTACTCAACACGATTGATTCGGGATGCGACTTGGCCTCACGTTGCGGGGGAACATGGCCCCTCCATGTGGCCACACTTATCTCCCGCGTGAAAGTTTTAAATGCACAGAGGACGCTAACACCTGAAGAATTTATGCCTCTCCCTCGACCTATGCTCTTGAAACTTGACTCCTAACCATTTATGGCTCATGGTTCTTCCATTTATTCCCATCTACGCATCCTCTTCTTATTCTATGTCACCCTCCTCTGTCATAGCTTCGTCTGCTACTCTGATCCTCCTATGTCTCACTCTGAGCCTTCTGCTCCAGGCCAGTACTCCCCGCATCTGGCAGAGACAATGCCCAAAAGGCACCAGATGTGATGTCATCGCGGACGAGGTATAGGCTATCCCTCCCGCCATCCAATTCTTGCAAGCTCCCTATCCATTTCTGTTGCCATGGAAGAACCTGAGGTTCTTGAACCAAATTTTCTCTCTGCCCAGTTATGGATCCATCTTCCAGAGGAGCAGCTCCACTTCTCCGACTCTAGTAGCAGAAAACGCCTCCGCAAATCCACTCTTTCACGCTGCTCCCCTCTACCACAGAAATCCGTTAGCTTCCAGGTCAAGCAATTGGGGAAAGACTCAGATAACAGTGGGAGTAACCCAATGGAGGACTCACAACACAAAAATGCAAAAGCAGATCATGCAGCTCGCTAATTTTCGACAAAGAAAACCAATTTGGTCTCCACTTCAAATATGAAGATAGCCCCCCAACTCTCAAAGAAGGTCATTGAGACCATGCTCGACTATGGTTGCTTCATAATTAAGGAGAATCCTCATTAGGAGCACCATGAAATCCAGAACTGGTAGATGCAGCTCCTTGGAGCTCCTCCTCCTTAGTTTACACATGTTCCTTCATAGTTGTTATGTCTATTTTTATCTCTGTCTGCATATTTTTTCACTTCTACTTATGCTAATGGCTAGTTTCCCATGGAAGGGCAGCCCATTTTCTGAATCTCTGAACTCATTAAGGGTTGGTTTCCCCATGAAGGGCAGCCCATTTTTTGACTGCTTGTTTTTTCTTCAGCCAATAGGGGCTGGCTAGTCCAACAACCCTTGTCATGAAGTTTGATTGTAATTTTTGTACACTATTATAGAAATTAGTATTACTTAGAAAAAATATAAAAAACATGTGTCTTCTTCTTAAATTAAAATAAAATATTCTCTAAATATAAAAGCAATGTCGGCCATAATAAAAAAGAAAAAATAATATGCTCAGGATGTTTAATTAGTCATCCATATGACCTAATATAATTTAATTTCATGTAGAGTAATTAGAAGTAAAAAAATATGGGATGAGTAAACCTTATACTTTTTCTAAAATATTTTAACACGTTATTTAGATAAATTATTTGAATATCTATGTTAACGAACTTATATCAACTTGATATATATATATATATATATATATATATATATATATATATATATATATATATATATAATGTTAAACGGAAATCTTTTAATGTTGTATATAATAAAATATCCAATGTAGGTTATGAATAAAATATTTTAATATAAATTAATATTGATGTATACTTAAAAATGCATATAATTCAAGAATACAATTTAAACAATGAAAAATTACATATGGTTTCCTTTCAGTCTAAAATCTTTGATTAAGATGGATCTATGGTCCTATAAACACATGATGAACTGCACTAAGTAGTTCGAAAAACACTAGTTTCTCAAATAATAATATGATTTTCCAGAAAATTATGATAAAGCATACATTTATATTAGAGTTTCATGTAGTATTGTACAAATTCTCTCTCCACAAGTGAGAAGATGCTATTTTTTTCACTTAAAAAATCAAACCAGTTAGATTCATAGATTTACAAATATGTTACAGATGCAAATATGCTTATTTAATTATAAAAAAATAAATTAAAACTGTTTAAAAGAAAAAAACACATTTTTCTTGTATATCAAAAGAGAATGTCACACGAGAAATTATAAAAAAATAAATTAAAACTGTTTAAAAGAAAAAAACACATTTTTCTTGTATATCAAAAGAGAATGTCACACGAGAAGGTTATTTTACAGTTAAAGACATTTTTCAACTTAAAAAATAACCAAACAAAAGAACCATTTAGCATCTTTATGAGATGAGAAATAACACATGCATTGGTGTTAGAGTTTCATGTACTAATTGTATTCTCTCTCCACAAATGAGGATGGTATTTTTATCGCTTAAAAGATGAAACAAATTAAGTTCATAGATATAAAAATATGTTACAAATTTCAATGTTCTTAATTAATTATCAAACAACTAAAAAAACACACCTTTACAGTTTTGTTGTGCATCAAAAGAGAATGTCACGTGATAATGTTATATATATATAGTCTTGATTTTTGACCATCAAAGAAAATTTTTACCTTAAAAAATAAAGGGAAAAAGAAGACCATTTAGCATCTTTATCTGATGAAAAATAGCCCACTGCCAAAACTCCGTACTGATTATGATGGATCGCTTTGACAACGTATAAAGGGTTTCGATGTTACAATATTGCAGTGGACCTATTAGACAGGGCATGATACAATAATATTAACTATAATATAATATAAATGTACTGTATAAATAAATATTATGTATTAAGTTAATGACCGGTTTTGTTGTTTTTAATAAAAATTTAAATATTATATTATTTTTAGAGTTGTCTATACATGCAATAAAATAGTTTTAATAGATAGTTTTGTTTAGTATTTATTTAAAAAAATTCAAAAAATTAGATAATTGGAGTGTTTGAATCATTTTTTTATGGTGGAAATAAATTCAACATTGTCAAAAACAACAAGACACTCAAAATCTTGAAGTTTAACAATTGTAACTAGATTTTCAAAAATTTCTACCCTATTTTTTCATAATTTCTCCATAATTTCTACATTTCAAAAAATTCTACTTAGATTTTCAAAAAATTCTGCCATATTTTTTCATAATCTCCACATAATTTCTAGATTATTTTCTAGCTGTGTTTACACTTACACCATTATTTTCTATTTAATAAAAAATGAAAAAAAATTAATGATTTATGATATGATGCTTATTATATGATAAGAAGCACCTTTGACACTACATAACGTAGCACATTATGTCGCATATCATGTTGTGAACGCTTTAATGAGGGGTCCATGTTGTTCGCTGTATGGTACTAAAGTTGATGTAAACGATACCAGCTCATCAAAACCTAAAAGCAAATGTACCATGTTCACCTTGAACGACTGCCGCTACAACCAGACAATGAATTATGAAATTCATGTGGACATACCCATTAACACTGCGTTAAGGGATTCTGAAACTACATGGTTTTTCTTTGATCACCCCAAGCCTTGCAATTTTTCCAACCAGAGATATATGATATTATATCACCATGATGCGAAAAGTACAAGTCAAAGAAGCTCTGAGTTTGACATAATCCCAGAGGGACAGGAGAGAACCTATAATATACATACAGAGTATCATGAAAAATAGTAGTATTTAATAATATATTTTTGGAAAGTTTTCTCATTTATTTGTAGATGATGAGGCCAGCATTCATTAAAATCACAATCTAAATGTTATCTAAATGTTTTACAAGTTTTTGAGCAATAAAAAAACAGTTTAAATAACCCGAATCAAAATTTAAACACAAATATTTTTACATAATTTCAACCCAAAAAAATCTAGTTTCAACCCAAAAAAATCTCACACTCAATGACTATTTCGAAATCTTTTTAATGTTTTTGGTGTCGGGTGTCATTCTCCTCATCCAGTGGCGGCTAATCTGTTAATGAGAGCGAGGGCATTACTGATGAGTTTACACATATAATGAACGCGAGCCGTGACCATGGCCTCAACTCTCCCCTTAACGCCCTGAAAACCGTCGAGGCAGGTATTCTCGTTGGTGAGGGCGGCGCTCATCCACGTCTTGACGTTTCCCATCTGAATCTGGAACGTGCTGCGCCGCAGCTTCTCCAGCTCCGACAGAGACTCGCGAATCTGGTCCGTGGTGACCCCGAAATTCTCAACACAATCCCCAAGCGCCGCTTTTTCTCTTTTACTCATCGTAGCTCCTCTGGCCGCTTTCATGCCGGCGGCCCAGACGGAAGCGTTACGGGCATTAACGAGGGTCGTCTGCAAGGCCGCCTTCACGACATCGCTCTGCGTGGCATTCAGAGACCCCGCGTAAGAAAAGAGGGACGAAACGCAGACTTGCGGATACAGAGTCACCTGGCAAGAAGTTTTGATAAATTCGGCCATGACGGGATTGAAGCCCTTCGTTGCTAACGCTGAACCGTGAATGGCAGCAGCAAGACTGACAAAAATAATAATAACTGCTGGAGACATGGCGATTCGATCTCGAGACGTATTTGTAGAAGAAACATATGGGTGACCTTTGCTCTACCCTGCTCTGGTATAAATAGGGGAAGTTGGCACCACTTCTCGGACTTTCCAGTCGACTGTATCACGTGATCGCCGCCAAGTTGGAGCCTTTGTTTTTCCGAATATTACCTTTACTTTCATGGCAAATCTCTCAGCGGTTCCTCGTTATCTACAAACACGCTGTGAGTTCTTTCCCACAATCAGAAAATTCAATGCTGAGCCCTAAAGCAGTATTTATCTACTTTTAGCTGTTTCGTTTACATCCAAAGAGGCCATAACACCACCATCGCAGTACAAAATGGGGGATTTGTATTTTGAATGCAAATATGGAGCTTCAAAATTTCCAAATGATAGTTGGTGTTTCCTCGGTTTATATGCTTTACATTTAAACTCTCTCAGGTTAATTAATGTAAATTCATTTTTTTTTTTTATATTAAATATCAAAAGGATTAAAAACACTTTTTTTAATACTAGTCAAAAACAGTTTTTTATTTATATTGGTGTGTTCCATATTTAATTTATTATTTCGTTTACATTTAAGTTGTGAACATTATTTTCAATAGTTTTATCTTCATGGTTGGTTTCATTTCTTTCATTAGATTTGATTCTAAAATTTAATGCATACCAAAGTTCCTACAAATTAAGTATGGATATTAATTTTCATAATTTATAAGTATGATATGAAATTAATTTATAAGTATGAAAACATCATTTTCCCTTAACTATTATAATTTACATATATATAAAAAAGATAGATTCACTTTCAATCATTTAATTTATAATGCAATAATTTTATAAAGATTAATTAATTTTTATTTTATAATATTAATTTCACTTTAACTTAAAACAAGTACATATTGTTGGTCATTAACTGATCTGCTTTACTTTGACTAGATTTGTTGGTGAGGAGAGTTGGCATATACAACATAAGATTTTTCAATTTCCACCTTATTTTCGGAAGACTTCTCAGTCATACAAGCCAAAAAAACTCTCAAAATTAAGACACATCCTTGCACATTCATATTAGGGTGGTGGACACGGTGGATGTATATCTACATGAACTAGATGCTTCATTTGTTGGTCATGCTGGTGAAATTCAATGTGCTCGAGATGCTCTTCAATCTCACGCGAGTGATCATTATTTATGCGTTGGCTACGACAAACATGTGTTAGTTGCTCAAAAATTTCCTCTTGGGTGAATTGGATGTCGTTCGAGTACTAAACATTATTGTTGTGGTCCTCATACCTATGGTCCCAAAGGATGTCCAGGTTGGCTTGGATCCTCCTCCACTGTTAAACAATTGAGTCCAATGTGGTAGCCAAGACTACGTGGCCAGGAGACATTCCAGGAATTTGAGAGAGCCCCTCCTCTCTATCAAGGCTCATTGAATGTGCCTCATTGTAGGAAGAGGCACCACCACCTCTCTTGTGAGCATCTCCGCACTCACCACCCCCTCAATGGGGTCTCCCTCTTTGTCTTTGCATACTTGTAGGAAAAACAATATCGCACTCCCACAAGCATAGGAACTCGCTTCATTCCCAGAGGCACTGGCACACCCATAGGCACTGACCCTCAAATCCTTCCACTATCCATTCACCGATGGCTCATCCTCGGCTTCGTATATGGGTGTCTCCCGACCACCTCCAGCCTGCCCCCGGCCACCCAATTCCACAGGGATGCTCCAACCCCTCGAATTCACATAAACACATCGCCCAACTAGCACACTGCCCCCAGTTCAACAAATACGACCACTTTAGCTGTAGAGAGTCTAAATTTTTTACACTCCCACCCTTAGAACACATCGAGGCATAATATGTCTCCCCCCGAGACCCTAAGTCACAACAACCCTTAGACCAGGCGAACCTACTAACACAGGGGCGGGGTATAAGAACTCATACGTAGGACTTATTAAGCACAAATTTCGGTCCACCAAGGTCATAGACACCATACATATTATGCCAAATATCTCCCCTCCTCGGTGATTCCCATACCAATTCACGTGTCACTCAGACTTTCCTCTCTGGGCGGGCGAAAATTTTGGCCAAACAAAGCCACTTTCCCCCTTGACTAATGACACAAAGATTAACAAAAAAAATCTAAATCAAAACCAACCCACAAAAACTAGACTAGGTGAAAGAGAATTACCCAAGCTTGGAGGATGAAAAAGTTCCACTATTGCACTGCACCAGCAGGTGAAGATACCACAAGTCAAAGAAGGTGCAGAAAGCTACTCAAATCCAATTATGTGCTTGTGGTTCCCTGGGATCCCACACAAATTACTGGAGACAAAACCAAACACATAGACTTATGGCACCCACCGACAAATTACCACCCCAGCCTTTCAACTTTCGTTGGAGACCTGGCTAGTGAACATAACCACCACCCTTCCACTCTCCCCACGTTCTCATTGCCCGCTATAGACACACTAATGTCATCCTCCACCTAAAAAACAATTAAACCTCATGTTCTCCTGATAATTCCATTAACATGCCAAGAGCCCCCATCTTGTCTCATTACTCTTCGCATGATTAACAACTAGGAACGTGTAGAGATTGCAGGCCCCCTCTATCACGTATCCATCACCCCATTGAGAGACTACATTTTAACTTAACTTTTAATATTAAAATATTTTTACACATCATTATATTAAATTTACATATATATATATATATTTATATAATATTTATTATTTTATTAATTATAATTTTGTTAAAATATTTTAAAATATGTATTTGATTACATTCTACATATTCAATGTATCATTATATACCGACACATTAGTTAAAATGAGTACATCATTAGATAGACATTGTATATATATTTATGGGATTTTATTAACAAAAATTAATATTATTTTCTTATTATTTTATGACTTATTATTATTTTAGTAATTACAATTTGTTAAAATTTTTAAAATGTTGTAATAATTGTAAACGTTTTACATACTTATTTTTGAAAAAACATTTTATAAATACAATAAGTTAAATTTAAATTTAAATTTAAAATTAAATATTTAATTTTTATAAAATTTTATAGTTACTTTTTATAAATTTAAAAATTATATTATTTTTAATTTAATTTTCATTAATTTTTATTATTAAAATAATAATAAAATATAAAAACATAATTTTATTTTTAAAAAATATTTTAATTTACTATTATTTAAATATTGTTAAAATATAAATTTATTGTAAATGCCATCCAATCTCGTGAATATTACTCTATTCAATAAACTGTATTGTAATCAATTATAATTATTGTTTTAAAATTCGGTCGTGGTGACTGAGCCACCCCCTTGGTTGGACCGGCCTGGTAGAAAAACTGGAGTGAAGGCGAGTTTCTAACTGAACCAGCTGAGTTAGTCACAAACTTAGCTGGTTCAGTCACAAACCATCTGGCTTGGCTGAGTCCGAGTTAAACTAGCCGAGCCACTAACAACCATCCGTAGACCCCAAAAAACGTCCAAAATCGGACCCCAAACTGGATTTCACTTGAATTTTAGGGTTTTGGTATGCCCTCTAACCTTTCCCAAGCCTATAAAAGCTACCCAACCCCTCTCATTTCCTCACAACTATCTCATTCAATTTGAGTGAGGATTTGTGAGGAATTTGGAGCAGCATTGAGGAGTCTCTTGGAAAATATTTGGAGCAGTAGTGAGGAGATTCTTGGGTAGTCATTGGAGCAACATTGAGGAGTTGGTTTTTTGGAGCAGCATTTAGGAGGCTAGAGCCTATAGGTCTTTTCTTTCACTTCTAAAATTTGTCAGTGTTTTTTTGTTTTTGCAAATCTAGAATTGAAAACATAAATTCTTGTGAAAGAATTGAACATTGAATGAGTATTTTTTTTTTTGCTTTCATTTTAAGATTTAAACCTTTCATTTCCAAGTCCAAATATCAGTCCAAAATGGATCCTAGAATGAAAGATGGTGCTTGGGCATATGCTTAGATGATTGATAATCAAATGTATTGCAAATTTTGTATGAGAAAATTGGCTGGTATTAGAGGTCAAATTACTCCATGTGAAGCACCAAGGAAACAAATTGGGGAAATTAAGAAGAAGTTGAGAGATCAATTTGAGAAGTTTGATGAAGAAAAAGCTAGGCAAAAAGAAAAAGAGGTTGAAATTGGGAGGAAGAGGAAAATAAAAAACATGATGGCTGTCAACCACAATTTTGATTATGATAGCTCTTCATTTATCCCTTGCACTCATGCATCAAACCCCTTTCGCTATGTTCCTCCCTCTTTGGAGTCTCTTCAAGAAAAAGGTAAGGGTACAATTAAAAATAAGGGTAATATCAAAATTTATTTCACACCCTCCTCTCCCTCTGATAGTGCACATGGTCCTCAAGCTAATAGAGGTAAAATGCAACCCAGTTTAGATCAACATTGGAAGAAATAATTGAGAGAAACTCTTTGTGATTACATATCTGGATAGTGGTGTGGTGCTAATATCCCCTTCAACGCTTTTCATTCACCATATTATGAACCTATGTTTGATTCCACATTTGTTGCTAGAAAGGGCTTCAAAGGCGCTACTATGCATGAGTTCAGGGGATCTCTTTTACAAAATGTGATTTTTTCC
Organism: Pinus albicaulis; assembly: GCA_034641835.2. Classification (NCBI taxonomy): domain Eukaryota; kingdom Viridiplantae; phylum Streptophyta; class Pinopsida; order Pinales; family Pinaceae; genus Pinus; species Pinus albicaulis. The sequence goes on along the minus strand of JAXQQM020081833.1, from coordinate 161,588 downwards.
AGTGATAAATATTTGAGAGATTTCAAAAAATCATGGGAAAAAATAGGATGTACCATCATGTCAGACGGATGGACTGATCAAAGGAACTGTACCATCATAAAATTTCTTATCTTTTTCCCACAGGGAACCATGTTTCTAAGATCAGATGATGCATCTGATAGGGTGAAATATGCACACTTTCTCTTTCAGCTTTTGGATGAGGTTGTTGAAGAGGTGGGGGTGGCTAATGTTGTTCAAATCATCATAGGTAATGCCTCTAACTATGTTCTTGTTGGTAAAATGTTAGAGGAAAAACAAAAAATAGATTCTTGGATTTTGAACCTGATGAGGAAACACATAGGGGGCAAGGATATTATTAGGGCTATCATCACTATATTTGCAACACATTTTTTGACATTGCAATCTATGAGTTCCCAACATAGAAACTTGCAAAAGGTGTTTTCCAGTTATGAATGGAATTAATTTCAATGGTCTCGCAAATAGGATGGAAAATATGTGAAAAAGAAAGTTAATGAAGAAATATTTTGGAAAAAGGCAGCAAAGATTGTGAAGGTTGTTGAGCCATTGGTTAAGGTGTTTTGGTTAGTGGATGGGGAAAGATTGGCTATGGGCTTCATTTATGAGACTATGGATCAAGAAAAGGAGAAAATAAAGGAAGCATACAAGGAAAGAGTGGCTAAGTATGGGCCCATTTTGGAAATCATTGATCAAAGATGGAACAATCAACTCCATCACCCTATACATGTAGCTGGGAATTTTCTGAACCAAGGTATCATTATAAAGCTGTGGAAGTAGAAGCTTTGACTAGGGAGGTTAGAGATGGATTGATTGACTGCATTGATCACATGATCCCCAAGGAGGGTGACCGACTGGAGATACATAAATAGATAATTTTCTTCAGCAGAGCCATAAATACCTTTGGCAAGAACCATGCAAGGATTGCAAGGGAATCAGATGAGCCAAGTAAACAAATAATTTCAATTTTCAAATTCATATTTTATTATTTTGTTAAATTGTTAATAATTTGAAAGTTGGATATAATTTTTTGAGCTAACTAAAACTCATTACAAAATTTTATATTTTTTGCAACACAATGGTGGGAGGCATTTGATATCCATTGTCCTCAATTACAGAAGTTTGCAATTCGCATTTTGAGTCAAACTTGCAGTGCTCCCGGGTGTGAGCGCAATTGGTATGTCTTTGAGGGCATTCACATGAAGAAGAGAAACTGTTTGGAGCAACACACACCAATACAACCTCCGACTAAGACACAACCAATTTTTGAACAAAATACCTAATTCAGATCCCATTGTGTTGGATGATATTGATCCAACATTGGATTGGGTAGTGAAGAGTCGTCCAACAGAGTTTGAATCTGATTAAGATATTGGTGTTGACTTTGATGGACAACTAGAGGCTCAACTAAATGTAGATCCACTAGTACCAAGCCCAACATCAAGTCCTCCCATTGGAGTCACAAACACTTCCTCTAGTCAGCCACGATGCAAGCGCATAGCTCGTCTATCTCAAGCTTAGCATGCTAGTGCTACTATTCTACAGTTCCAGTTTAATATCTTGATGAGGAGGAGGAGCCATGGGTTTCCCCCTCTGATTCAAAGTCTAAGCTAGATGATCTTGCCTTGTTTAGTAGTAGTGACTAGTGATGTTTTGTTGTAGAGGTCATTTAGAGCCTCCTTGGTTTTTTGTTTTTGTTCTGATGTCTATATAATGTATATATTGGACAATGCACTGGGTGTCATTTTGATATAATGGATACATTCATGAGCCTAATTTGATCATATGTTATCTTTTGTCTATATTCCAATGCTTTGTGTTTGGAAACATGAATGAAAATATTTAAAATTATGTTTTTTTATAATAAAATAAATATTTAATGTATTTTTTACTAAGCCCGAGTCATTGAAACCGAACCAGTTGAGTCGATATCGAGTTAGAGTCGGAGCCAATGTCGGCCCTCGACCAATTCAGAACCCGAGTCAGAGTTTTAAAACATTGATTATAATACATGTGCAAATATTTATTCAAAATTAAAAATGAGATATTTATTATCGTTCTTATTTTTTTTAAATGTTTGATTTCATAATTTAACTAAAATTATTTTTTATCAATATTTATATTTTTTAAAATTTTTAAATTTTCTCATTATTAAAATAATGAAATTCAAATAATTTCATCAATATTGTCTTAGTTTCAATCCCACTTCTTCACACCTGTGAGCATCACCCGATGCAATGAGTGTTCGCTGGACTATTAAAAAATCATGAGAAATTAGTCACTTACGACTACCTCTCATGGAACTAGTCATAGATGAATGACTTACTTAACACAGTTGAATCCCAAAAATGATATCTAATATAATGCAACGGGAAACCCCTCATACTTAAATATAAACATAACTTATTAAAACCAATTATAATAAAGAATATTTGTATTTTTAATTTTGATTTCATAATTTAATTAAAATATTATTTTTATTGTATGGTTATATTTTTTTTAATATTTTTCAAAAATTTTAGATAACAAAACTTAAATATTCTATTTTTTTTAACATTTTAAAATTATTAAAATTTTATTAATATTATTGTTCATAAATTGTAACTTTATACTATTCAAATTATATTTTTAAATATATAAACCAGTCTAGATCCATCTTAACTCTGATGTACCAACTACCAAGAGGGATCAAATCTTTTTGCCTCTTAAGATGAGATTGATCTCTCTAGGCACTTAGTAGATTAGATGTTAAGATGGATCTAGGATGATTTAATTCCTCCTTTAAACAGAGTATATTCATCATAAATATCATAAAAAAATACCATGGATTATCATTAACCTAGAGCTCGAAAATCACTCACCACTAGAAATATGAATCTTGGATCTCTCAATTTTCTTAACATAGAATTTTTATTTTAATGTAGATTTATTTTTGTTTAACACCATATAAAAATTCCAATATATATATAATATTTTTTAAAATTTAATAAAAAATATAAGAAATTAATATATTTAAAATACATGATAAAAATCCCAACTTTATCATTATATATAAATCCATTTAATAAAATTTATACAAAATAAAATACAATCTAAACATTAAAATTATTAGTATGTTCTAGATAAATAAATAAAATTTTTGACTTAGTGATTCGATTCAGCAATGCGATGTGATTCGCCTCTTGAACTGGACAACCACATGGAGACTGATGAATGCATAACATGTTGCCTTTATCTTTTGTGAAGTCACTTTAACGCAAGACAGTGAGCTGTTCTGTTTCTTCCAGTTTTTGTCGGGTAGGCAATGCTGTCCTTTTTTACACTATCAAACTTTCATTTCGCACCTCTTGTGATTGAGGGAGAAGGATACCCGTGAATGGAAGCCTATAATTATAAGGATAGGCATATATTTTGAGAAAATTGGATTGTGACAACCAAGCCACGTAGAGCCCATGTCACGTGACTCCCTCGCTTGAAGAGAGATATATTGTCATTAAATTTCGGAAGGTTTGCCTATAGTGGGGATGTTGAGTAACATCAGTCAGTAGTGAGATACCTTAATATTTAATTATTGAGTAAAACATAATTCTTGACCTTTATATTTAATTATTGAGCAAAACATAATTCTTCCATGATGGTGTGATAGCTTGAATCCTAGTTAGGTTAGTTTGCGTTATTTTATTTTCTTCTATTATTTTTTAATGGTGAAGAAGGATGAGGAATATTAGCATTCACTAAGATACTGATAAATTTTAAGAGGTAAGATATTATTTCAATTTTTTTGAATTTTATTGAGTTAAAAAGTTAAGATGGTTGGTAATATGAAATATTTTGAAATTTAGATCTTATTTAAGTATAAAAGGGATAAATTTAGAAGAAGTGATTTTCATTTTAAACTTTTTTAGTGCCAAAAATGTGACAAAATTTTTCATTTGGTTTGATAAGCAATTCTAGAAAGTCTCTGGTCTTCCATGTTATTTAACCTCCCACTTGGCTTCCATGTTATTTAGTCTCTTCTTATACATTATATACCTGGTCATATCCATGATCTCTATAGGGGAATGACTTGTTTCCACTCGAGGATATGATAGGGTCTATATCTTTTAATTTTTAGATTGTAGGCTAGAATTTTTTTATTATTTTTCTCTATCTTTTTCTTCAAATATACTACATCCCCAAACCTCACATCCATATAAAAAAATAAAAGCTATGAGAATCTCAATAAGGCGTTTTTTCTTTAATCACATATTAAATATTTGATAGTTTACAATTTTTTTCAAGTTCATAATCATTTGAAGAAAGACACTTCCTCCAAATTGTAGTTGTCATATAAAAAGTATCATATGTGATCTTTTTTGATATAATTATCATGATTTCCATTTCGTTAGTATTAACCATTATACCCATCTTGGAACATATATTTTGTAAGATAATCATACCCATCTTTGAGAAAGATTTTGAATAATTCTTAATTGCATACCCATCTTAAAACATAATTTTTGGAGAATTCTTAATTACATACCTATCTTGAAATAAAATATAAAATTCTTAATTACTTTCCAAGTTCATAAAAATTACTAGTCGAACTTCCTCTAAATACTCTTCTAGAACTTATTGTATGTAAAAAAAAAAACGTTAAAAAAAACACCCTTAATTAATTCTAATATTGAAACTGATTTCTATATATATATATATAACCTCTTATTTAAACCAACAACAAACTTAAACAACAGACACGTGTGCTTAACTATTTAAGCATTTCTTTGCACACTAATATAATAATGGGTCATACATGTACTTGTGCGTCCCATAGTTCTGCTTTTCAGTAGCTTTGTAAGAACTTTGATTTCAGTTCCTTTTTCAGAAGTGGTGAAAGAACTTTTATTTCATCTTTATCCATATCGCAGGCTATGAATCATAGCGTTCACCAAAACATACAATCTATCCATGACTTTTTCGAGTTTATTATAAGCAAATTCTCAATTAAAAACCAACTTAACTAATGGAAAAAAATTACTTAAATTTTGTTGGTTTGCAGTGTGGTTTAGAGTGTTCGGGATTTGTTTGTGAAATGATGGTGGTGTTCCAAGGAATACTATTTTTCATTAAGCACCTTGTCATTGTTATCGGTGATATATTTTTCCCTATAACTACTTCCATCAATATTATTTTGAATTAAGCACCTTGTGGTGGTGTTCCAAGGAATACTATTTTTCATTAAGCACCTTGTCATTGTTATCGGTGATATATTTTTCCCTATAACTACTTCCATCAATATTATTTTGAATTAAGCACCTTGTCATTATTGTCGGTGATATTTTTTTCCCTGTAATTACTTCCATCTGACCTACTACCTTTTTGTATCTTCTCCATGAAGTGTCCTCTTATGTTGCTTTAAGTCCATCTTCCAAGAATCATGCGTAACAGATTGTAGAGCTTCAAGTAGTTTTACAAACTTCTCTGAGCGAGGTATGTTTTTTTATGTTTTTTTTTTAATTAAGCTTTCTTAGGATAATAGGGAACTCCTAGAGTAATATTGTAGTCTTATAGGTCGGTATTACTGGCATATATAATTATTTTTTAGAGAAATGTAATTTTTGCTATATGAAAAGATGTGATCTGTAAAACAAGCCATTGCACTTGATGTTTTAAAGGAAACACTTTTAGACGGTAACATAGGTAAGAGTTGTAGAATAGAAGACTTGATATGTATGTTATGACATACCAAGTTCGTCCTATGGCTCTTCATTCATGTAAGGCAATTTAATATGACATAATGACAGGTTCTCAATAGACCTCTACAATGGTGTAGGTCATAAAAATATATTGCAAGCAAGAAACCCATCAAGGTATATTTCATTTACAAGGACCTAGACCTCTTTGTTATCCTCTACAAGGCTAAGGAGTTGTGATGTCCAGCGTAGACTGAACTTAACTATTGTTATCTTTTCTTAATTTCTTCCATTCCCTTGAGCGGGCTTTGTTCATTGTGGTTTTAGAGTGTCTGCAAAGTGGTAGAATACATTTATTGAGCAGAGAATACAAAACAATTTTCTTGTTGTCACAGGAGATACCTCCTTAGTAAACAGTTTCTCTTGAATGCCATTCTTTAGGTTTCTAAGGATTATATATTTGGCAACACAATACACTCCTAACTCAAGGGTTACCAGTTGTGTCACATAATTTGTTTATGATTTTTTTTAAAATTTTCCAAGAATTTTTGTTTTTCATCTAAAAAAAATAGAATAAAGGTCATGTTTTGAAGTTTAAATTGTTTCCTATTTGCTTCTTTTGGTAATAGAGATTAAGTTCCTCACAAATGTATAGGGAATCAACTATTCCATTTTTTCCCTATTCCTTTTTTCATCTACCTTTTGTAGATCTTTGAAACAAATACATCCCAGCCCGTCATTGTTTAGCAACACAATACACTTCTAACTCAACGGTTACCCCTTCCTGGTGTCACATAGTATGTTTATGGTCATTTCAAAAAAAAATTCAAATGATTTGTGTTTCCATCTAAACAAAATAGAATAAAGGTCATGTTCTGAAGTTTAATTTGTTTCCTATTTGCTTCTTTTGGGAATCTAGATTCAATTAAAGTCTCTGCAAACCATAGAATTGATCCTCATGGTTGTCTCTAGCTTAGAATAGGATCTAATTTTCTGCAAGATACCTTTTATAAGAGAAGAGTAGGTTTTCATGCCACGATACACATTGCTCAAAAATATATGTTTCCAATGTTGAGACCTAATTACAACATTTTAAGAGTAAAATCAAGACCTGATAATTCAGTGCAAGGAAAAGAATGGAAATCTAACAAACAATGAACTCAACTTATTCAACAAACATATATATACACAGACTAAAACATCTCTAATTTCATTTTGATCTTTAAGAGAATTATTTGTGGCCATAATAATAAACTCCACACTTCATATAAAATGAAAATAATCCCAATATGTTGCTTGAAATATTAGATTCATATATGTGAAGTTTGGACCTCATCCTCACTGATAAAATTGACTACAACTCATCAAACCTCAATAAAAACCCCACTAACTTTGTTCGAAACCCCACTAACTTTTTTCATGTTTCTACTGCACACAATATTAACACATTCATCACGAATTTTAAATTCAAGAACATATTAATTTCTTGTCAAAAATCATGCAAAGTTCCCGCTCAAAAACTATGCAAAATTATTGCATGAGGCATGGATTAGCTCATCAAATAATTTCTTATTATTATTTGGTGAATTTTATAGGTTTATACTTGGATATTCTTCTGTACTTGATGTTTTAGGTTTAGGCATTTTGCAGTTAGGTAATGGCTACATCAATAATTTTCTTCTTACTCTTAAAATTCCTACAAATCTACTCTCTATTTACTATATTTGTCACAATAATGTTATTCTTGCTCTTAAAATTCCTACAAATCTACTCTCTATTTACTATATTTGTCACTTTTGTGATGGGAAGATAGTAGAGTTTTAACTTTTCTCTTCATGATGTGGTCATTAAAGAAATACAAATTCAAAATTTGTTTTTTTTTTGGAACAGCTCATCGTAGTTTTGGTTATATACATTCATTGGTTTTGAGTCTTGTTTAGGTTCCTCCTTTATTGCACATGTTCATTTCTTCAGCATATTTTGGCATACAGGTATCTGCAACAGTTGAGACCACAAAATTTGGTGCTTGGTCTTCCTAAAGTTTCTTACATCAAGATCATTTTCCAAAATTTAAGGCCTTGTCTGCTATCAAATTTTGTAAGACTATACATATTGATCTGATACCTTTTCCAACTCATTCATTTTCACGGGCTCAGTATGCACTCACTTTTAGTGATGAGTTATGACTCTCTTGGGTGTAATTTCTTAAGTACAAGAGCTAGGTATTTGTTCCTTTTAATACCTTTAAGGATTTTACTAAGTAGCAATTATCCCTTATTATGAAGAAAATGTCCACAAAAAATGGGGGGATTATGTCAGTCAAGCATTCAAATATTTTATATAAAAAAATCTACTGAACATCAATGTTTACACCCTTCAGCAAAATGACATTGCTAAAAAAGAACTAGTCACTGAAATAGCGGCCAATTGCAAAAACACAACCCCTACTTTCTAGGCTAAAACAATGATTTTTGCAATTCAAATTTGCATGCCTCCTAGGGAAGTGTTGAATAGCCTCACTATGAGCCCCTCCTTCTTCATTGGTTAAGAGGAATACTATAATTATGGGTCTATCAACCTTACTTTTGCTAGTCATGTGGATAAATATGTGGTGTCGTGATAGGGACAAAAAAACCCTCAAAGAAGAGCTTTAATAATGCCTTAGTTGGTCACATACAAATGATCTGGTCTAAATCTCAAACATTAAATGCCCAAGACATGTTGCATATATCTCCATGATCCTGATTCCGAACCATAATCCACCAATCAGAGAACAAACCCAAATTAGGTTATATCAATACACACCAACAATGAAAAATCCTGTGTTACACCCTCATTTTCATTGTATTAGTGGTATTGGGCATTATTTTAGTATTGACATTTGAGTCCCATTCTTTTCTCATAGTGATTTAAATAAACTTTAATGATCCTTTGATAGGTTTCTTTTGCGAGCATTGGGATCTTTTAAACAATATCTATCAAATCCTTCATGAATATTATGTTATAAAAAAACAATATTGAATATCAAACAATATTAGTAGCATTTAATGCATTGGGCTCCTATAGACTAACTATCAAATACAAAACTTAGCCAAGGGGGTGAGAGAGATACAAATATGTGCATGTGGAAGATTAACAAACTCTTTTCCCTTTCCAAGATAAGTTAACACTTGATGTTCAAAATTCCATAGATCCCCTTCCACCCCTCACACACTCATTTACTATTTATTCTCTTGACTAGGTATCTAGGTTGATGAACAATTGCCATATCCAAATTTCAAAATATTGCAAGTCAAAATTGGTGTGTAAGGAAGATTACATGGATGCATATCACATGAAAGTTCCATAATAATGGAGAAGAATGTGCCTTCCAAGCTTCACAAATTTTTCTCAAAGAAACTACTTCTACAAAGAAGAATTGCTTTACAAGTTTCCCAAATTCACTTCCAAACTTCCAATTTTAACAAAGAAGAAATTGTTGTCAAAGCTTTCCATTTTCCCTTCAAAAACAAGGATTTCAATATTATGAATTCTTATGGTAATCATAACATATCACACAACTTAAATAGGTGTTTTATGTTATTTATGCATGTACCGTTTATAATAATGTAAACCATCAGCTATTTCCAAGGAAAGCATGTACCATCCATCATAATGTAAATCATCAACTATTTCAAGGCCACTTACCCTTGAATACATCTTATAATGCATTTGGAAGCCTAAGCCTAAATTTTCCTCTTCTACTCTATCCATTAGGGATATCCCATATTATTTCTTTAGAAGAGTGAAAATATTCCTTGGGACCATGAAAATTCCTCATCACTTCCAAATGTAACTCCAAAATTAAACCAAACTTCCAAACGTAATTCCAAACTTAAACCACAACTATTGTCTTAAACAATTTATCTAACTTCTTGAAACAATGAAAATGGAAAAAAATAGTGGTGAACACGGCTAGCTTTAATAATATTACTCACTCGAATAACTTCAAGATACCAATCCACACCTCAGAAGGATAAACTCTATCATAAAAAAGAATGCTCAAATATCTAATAATTCCCCCCTATCAAGAGATGGGTGTGGCAACTACTCGTAGGGGTTATATTGCTAGAATGCACCCAACAACACTCGCTACTCATCCAAGTTCACGAGGTCATCCCTGCCTCGGTCGAACGAAATAATCTTCAACCAATATTGTATATACTTGGCTCAGTAGACCAAAATTAACCTTTTTCAATAATAGTTATTCAAGCCATTTAGATAGTACAAGTTCTTTATTCCTTAAGTATCACCTATAATTGCTCTAATGAATGTGGCCACAAAAAATAACATACTTAAAGAGAGGGGGCTATATATCTATAATGTATCGAGGGACAAGATTGCTCTTCTCCTATTCGATTTTGCAACCAACTATATATGAATATCCTGCATAAGGTGAAACAAAGACTCATCTCATGATTCATCTCACCCCCTCTAGCCATGGAGGGACACTGAATTTTAAATATTAGCATCCTCTATTAAGCATCCCATGGAAATTCTTGCTAACACATACACAAAAAGAGATCTATGATAGGTTTGGCGAATTGTCTTGTGCAAATAAGTTTTAATATTATTGATAGTAACATTTTTTGAGGCAAGACAATCTTGATAACAACTGTTTTAGAGGAATTAAAAAATAAAGCTTGAACCATGGAGGTAAGCATGTTTGATTTGAAGTCCCTGTCAATGTTTTCCCATGTAGCGACCATTGTATATAGAATAAATCTCCCTTGTATATATTCAGCTTGTTCTAGGTAGACAACTTTCAATGCTATCATTTAAACTGATAATGCCATTTCTTTTGCCATGATTTTTTATGCTAATAACAATAGTGTAATAGGGTACCATCCATTGATCTTGTTCTAGGTAGACAATTTTCAATGCTATCATCTAAACTGATAATGCCATTTCTTTAGTCATGATTTTTTATGCTAATAAAAATAGTGTAATAGGGTTCCATCCATTGATTGTGTGTTTGGTTGATGATTTAGTGGTTAATTTAATAAACCCATATTTTTTGAAATCCCCATCTTACTGCATTGAAATGCTAGAAATCGTTTCCAACTTTATGCTGCATGATCTAGAAGTTACACCACACCATCCACCCTTGGTGAAGAGCCATATTCATCTTTGGAGATGTCCTAATTTAAATTATAGTTCTCCAATTTCTGTATCTTGGTATTGACCACTTTCTTAGATGCCTTGTTGTAAAGATTTGTTCCTAACCAGGATAGGGGAAAACTAATTTGAAGTGTAAAATTACTATTTTTGTGTAGGAAATCAACATGAAATTTGAAAAGCTCAGTCCAGATTGGATTCTAGCTCTATATTCCTTAGCATAGCTAATTGTGGTTTTAAGTCACCATCCCTTGTTTGAAGTGCTTTATTATCACACTCAAATTCCAGAAATCTTATCACTTCAACCTGATCTCACATACCACCTATTTCTTATAGCACCTTGCCCTCATAATCAATTTGACCCATTTTCTTAATAACTTTACCATTCTTCTTATAGTAGCCTCCCACCATGGAGTTTATCCTACCTCAGTCCTTAGGTCTAAGAACCAAATTCTAAACTGTAGCAATGTACATTTTTCAATTGTTTGATTAGAGATGTGATACCTTCAATTTGTAAAGAAGGGCGGATACCGATTTCTGATAGTGTCCACTGTCAAAATGCATGTAACCAATAGACATTGGTAAAATCTTGTATGTTCCATATACACATCGGTCATGGCGTTAGTTATAGGTAGATTCTTCGTCACTAGTATTAAAATCAGATTGCATGTGTCGATGTTCAGTAGTTGGTGAGTGAGTTGGTATAAATGTTTTGGAATTAATAATAGTTGTAATTTAGCACAAATAAAGACCATATATTTTCATTGCATATTGGAAAATAAGAGTGTTATAATCAATAAATCTTGTAAGTTCATATTTTCATGGTATATTTCCTGATAGATTTTTGTGATTATGAATAGGTGTAAGGTAGTGTAACTATAGGGGAATCAGGATGTAAATAGAGATGAATAGGATTAGGCATTATGAAACAATTGGATGTGGAGTGTGGCATCTATTGATTTGATACCATTCTCAACAAGTGAGATCTCGAATAACTCAATTTTAGCACTATTACGAAATTCCATCCAAACAAAAAAACATCTAGTTACAGAGTTGTATCTGCGAAAGATAGATTTAAAATTGAAGTGGTTACATAAAAAAAGGCAATATCATGAGCATAAAAAGACATTTGTAGTTTGTTATTACATCTGCATCATATATTGCAAAACCTAATGTTGAAATTTCACAGGTTGATCACAAAACTCGTCATCTTCATTGAGATGACAGTGCAAAGCAATCTTCCATATTGGAAACATCATAATACAAAATTTCTATTAGATCAATGAGAACTGATCTCATGCAATTAATAGTGCTTGAATATACAGGAATAGAAAATCATTGACTAGGTTTTAAAAACATAATATTTTACACTGAAATCCACCCCCAGCAGATAATTATATACATAAAGTAAAAAAACATAATATTTTACCTGGCATAGCAAGAATTGTGCCATATGCTTGTTTACATCTAGTATTAATGGCAAGTACCATATGATGATTGTATTTATATTGTTCCCTGGCTTTCTCCAACCGAGATTGGAAGAGATCAGGATGGTTAAAATAACTTATAGAATCCAGAAAATGACTGGTCGCTCCCTACTTAGTTGTAAAGTGTCCTTTCATACAAAAACATACGATTAATATAAGAGCCAAAATGGATTCGATTATGTATTGGAAGGGAATACAACATAGATAAAAGAATCCGTCCAAATCAGTAACAAATTATCAAAAATTGGAAATTGCAAACCAAGCAAATGGATGGATAGGCAATGTGAATGTCCTCTTTCTGACCAATGGGAAATCCCCCCAACCAATATTTCTCCCGATCTTCCCCATGACAGAGTAATGGAGATGGTCCGTGCCGTGAGATTTAATCTATTTTAGAGCTCTCTGTACTCCAGAAAGCGTTGCGTAAAAGCATAGACCCAGGTTTCGCCAAAGTCAAGTGGCTACTATTGTCAGTCGCTGAGACTCTTTCAGAGGAGGGGAACATGGTAAGGGTTGATGCAGGCCTCAGAGGTGGCCATATTTTTAAAGCTTTCAATTTTTCCATTTCTATGTGAAGTTTTTTGTTCTCGTCTACAAGTGCCTCGCTATATTTCTTTAGAAGATCGTAGTCCACTTCTGTTTGCTTAAGCTTCATCTTAAAACAAATTCATAAAATTTAATTAACCTATAGTAGAAATCAGTAAAAAAAAATGTCAACAGAATAGGATCTCCATCGGATAAAAAAATTTCCGAATTATAAATTTTCTAGGATCTCCAACCGATAAAAAAATTTCTGAATTATAAATTTGCTCAACAATTGATTTCTGAGTCATTGTTCAAATTTACAGGCCAAATTATGTAGCTGTTGATTCCTGAAAGGGAATTTTCATATGAATGTCGACATGCAAAATACAATGAAAGAATAAAGGACACTAGCTTGATAATAATGTCCATGGTCGTCCATGAATTCAACACCACTTGCTATTGGCTTTTGAGAGGATCCATCCTTAGTTTCTTCATGATCCAATGTATACTCAAAACAGTCAATCTATGTTTACAATCTAAATATCAATATATTAGTCTACTATTTATTATTAGATGATCAGGGTTTCATCCTCGTCATTCCTTTATGGTTTTACAGATCTAGCTCTTTGCATCGCAGGAGAAGAGAGATTCGTAGAGGTTAGAGAGTTAGTTAAGTAGTTAGGTTAAATGAAGAAAACTATAGATGAATTGCCTAAAACATTTGAATCTTCTAACATTTGATCTGATGGTGCAAACAGGTACATTATGGAAGCTGAGGGAGTTGTTTTCAAAGAGAAGTATAAATAAAATAAAATAAAAAGTATATTAGAAAAATGTTTAGTGTTTGAGTCGCTTGTAATTTTGTGTGTGTATATATATATAGATGTAATCTAGTAACCTAAGTTTAATATTAGTATTGATTCCATTATGAACAATTATAATTAATGGGAAATTAGTAATTAGTGTTTCATCATTTAACATTTATGTAGTAATTATGGTTTCTACCCTACCATTAAAATCCATTGGCAACAACTAGGGTAAGGTATAAATAAAATAAAATAATAATGTATAAAAAGCATATTAGAAAAGTGCTTAGTGTTTGAGTCCCCTGTAATTATATATATATATATATTGATGTAATTTAGTAACCTAAGTTTAATATTAGTATTGATTCCATTATGAACAATTATAATTAATGGGAAATTAGTAATTAGTGTTTCATACATTAACATTTATGTAGTATTTATGGTTTCCACCCTACCATTAAAAGCCATTGGCAACAACTAAGTTTTATTTGCTGCATATTATACTCATAGGCAATAGAATAAGTTTTATATACACATTATTACCAAACCAAACTAGGGTTTATAATATGACATATTTGTAAAACACTACACCTAAATAAGTGGTACAACGGAATACAACACTACTATAAACATTTAAGCACATAACCTTGAAATTTTCATTTCAACATCAATCCATAATTTAGCACGGTATAACACATGTACTATCATATGCATAAAATGTCTGACTTGTTGCAACCTCTCCAGGTTCCACCCAATCATAGACCTTGTAGTTCATGAATTTCAACCACAAGTCACCCCCAAGCTAGGGTTTCAACTCCACACACAATAGTAAAAAAAAAAAAAACTTACATCCATGGGGATGGTACCAAACCAAAAATCATGCCTACAACCATTGGCTCTGCTTCCCCTTCTCACTATTTCTAGGAAAAAAAATATGAAATCCTTGTATACTAATCAAGGATTTAATATTTGATGCTATATTAGTATAGTCAAGGCTTTGTATCCGATCCAATACAATTGTGTTAAAAAAGTATGATGTAATGTTGTTACAAACTTGCTAAAAAATACAGTAGGGGTGGGTTTGTCTTATTCAAAATAGATAAATATATTGTATATCTCATTAATCTCTATAACAAAACCTACATACAATCTCAGCATAAATTTCCTACATTCAATCCAGTACAACCTCGCTAATTTTTGTTCTTCTATACAATTCATGTTACAAAATTGTCATATCTTGTCACAATCCTATGAAATCTTGTGCATGAATATATTTTGTAGCCAAGTGTGTTGCTTCTCCAATGTATACATTTTGTTATTACAAAGCTACATTAATTTCCATGGTCCTTACCTTCCACCTCAAAGCACCAAACAACATCCTTAATTTTATATTTACCAAGCTCAGAAACTTTTTTTTCTCAAAATTTCTTAAGATATTAGAATATGAATTTATGATAATTGATTATAATTTCTTTAAGCATTCCCATAAACCAATAGTCTATCTGTATCATTGTGTCCCTAAGGATTTGAATTTATAATTCATATATTCATAACAAAAAAGGATAATATATGCAAATTGAATCAATACTTATATGTGAGAGTAGTTATGATGTTGGCTTCATGTGGCATCTACTTTCCCATCACCAAGTACATACTCAATAGCTTCAATCAGTTAATGTACCAAACCCAAACAACCTCCAACTCACGGACTCATGCACCCCATCAGCCACACCCATGTGGTGCACCCCTTCACTGCTCTCAATAGTCCCTCAAGTTTCGTGACACAACCTCCATGAAGACTTATTTCCAGACATGAAAATTTCAAAGTACGTGGCTCCAACAGTTTTTTTTTCTTTCTTGGGCCTCCAAGTACCCTTCAGGCCCTCGAGGGATCCAATTTGAATTATACATATATAATATTCAGTTACATGATATTTTCTAATTACACTTTCCCTTCCAAGTTTAGGAGTCATTTTCATTGATTAATAGCCCATTAGGTTGTTGGAATCACAATTTTTGTTAGACCAAAACCCACAGACATTAGTCTTCGCTACAATTGCCAGAGTTAGGATCCACGAGAGGCGGTTATTCCATGTCCCAAAACACACAGGGAGCATTGAACCCAATGTCCAGTAATCTCCCACCCAACACGATCCAGGTGAGTTTTGAACTCGAGACCTGATGCTCTGATACCACTTGTTGGAATCACGATTGCTGTTAGACCAAAACCCACAGGCATTATTCTCCGCTACAATCAAAAAATTTAGGATCCATGAGAGGTGGTTAGTCCATGTCACGAAACACACGGGGAGCGTTGAACCCAATGTCCAACACAGGTGATCCATCTTGCTAAGGCCTTCATGTAAAAGAAGAGTGCAGACTTATGAGGTTCGTTCTTTGTAAGGTTCCTATCCTAAAAAAATGCATTATCAACAATACAATAACCCATATTAATCCTTATATCACATATTTCATAGATACTAAAACATATAGTATTCAACCAACATGAAATCACTAATCACATACTCATACATCACATTCGTATATGCATGTACATCACATATAATATTTTATAATTACTCAACAAGAGAAGGTCTATAATTTTTTCCTTCTTCTTTCCCTGCATATCATGGAACTCAACTAGCATAGTTGTCATGTTTAATGGCCTTTCTCATTATTTATATATGTCTTACAAGCCACCTGTGTTAGTTATCCATAATTTCGACTTTATCCAAAGATGACTAAATGTAACAAACCCAGATTTCTAGAACAAAATTGCAAGAACATGATGAGTTCTAGAAAAATCATGGCCTTCATCTTTCTAATTCTATCATTTCACCAAAATCTTCATCTATTTTTCCTAAAAAGGTTATCTTGTTGTTCCTTAGCATTGATGTTCCCTATTACTGTTCCTTAAGCTACTGTTCCTTAGCAGTTGTTGTTCCCTAAGCTGTTGTAGCTATTCCTTATTCAGAATCCTCAAGAAACACTACTAAACAAAAAGAGACTGTATGTAGGCCATTTTTTCCATCATTTGCTAAGCCCAATTCATTCTTTTCCTTTCTCATTTACCCTCCATTTTCCCTAACCCCCCCCCCCCCAAACCATCATAACCAATTTATATGGTTCGGAAAACCCTCTTTAAACCAATACACTCACTATTGTTTTGATTTAAAACACCCCTTTCACCTATCGGAACTTCCAATTTGGCCTAAAAACCCATTTTTGGGCCTAAAAAACAGTCTTTGTATAAATAAAGGTATAAGCCCCTGAGGGCTTAAAACCTTTGGCCCTTTCCTCCATATGTCCGAGTGCTATGACCAAGTGCCCAAACCCCATCACATCGACAATTCCTCTATGAACCTGCATTTCCTTTATAAAATTATCCCTGCCGATGCAAATTAGCTCCCTTTCTCTGGCCCCTGGTCGCATATTCCCCCATTGGACCATGCCCCAGTGCCTATTTATTAGCCTCTCCATCGCATCAGAATCCCCCTTTTTTCTCCCTCCCCTTTGAATTTCTTCTTTACTGATTTCCTGACGCGATAAGCCCCTTCACACCTCGCTCCCGGTCCTCTGCTCCATCCACAGGACCACTCCCCAGAGCCCTTACCTTAAGCCCCCCTCCCCTTTTTTCTTTAACCCTATCTTGCTTTCTCTTGATCCATTCTTGACCATAGATCAAAGGCCTTAGGCCTAGATCCGACGGCTACCATGCAACCCGATCATTTACACCTCGCCGATCAACCACCCCTCTACCAAACAAAAACTGCTTACGTCACCACATGGCCCAACTTCCACCCACAGAGCTACCATCCAATCATCGCCTGCCACCTGTCTTCCACCATCCCCATCCATCGTTCAACTCTCCGTTATCGCACTAAATCTCAGCGTTTGGATCTACCTCCCTAGATATGACAACTCATATACGATATCGCGCACATTTGCCTCCCGAGGTTTAAAACCTCATTTCTATGCAAAACTGGTGGTTTTTCCCAGGGCACGTGGCAAGCGATGAATGGAATCACGTTCCCCGAGGGCAAAATCGCTAACCACCCAACTACAACGTGAAAACCACCAATGGTTTTCCCAAACCACTTTTGCTCAAATTTCGTGCCAAGACTATTTTGAAACCTGTTTCTTTGCGGTTTTCTCCATAAAACCCTTCTATGCATTCATTTTCTCCTCACTGCTCCTTCCACTTCTGCCCGACCTCTGAAAAGTAGTTTGTCCAACACTCGCAGGTTTTATTAACGTTTTGTTTGTCTTGTGCAGGTTTGATAGTAGTTTTAAAGGTAAAACCCCTCCCACGGTTCATAAAGGGATGGGACCAGAAGGTTACGACCTTTATGGTCGAAACAAAGGCCGAATCATGAAGAAAGGGAATTGCCAGGGTTAGTTTCGTGGTTCGATCGATGTTATATGAGCACTGTTTATACTATCAAACCCTCAACATCTCGAAGGCACTTGTCCACAACAAAAAAAGGGAAAAGTCAGCGAATATTTAAAAATAAAGGGTTAAAGGCTAGAACCAAGCAAAAAATTGGATAAAGCACAACAATTAAAGGAAGGAATGAATGCCAAAAAACCAAAGAAACAGGGAAATAAAGTTTCCAATCAAGCAGTGTATAAAGGAAAAAGGGCAACAATGTTACATTATGAAGGCCAAAGGCATCATCAGGCCCTAAAACACAGTTAATGATGAAGTAAAGGCAGATTAAGCCCAAAGAGTAGTTTTATGATTAAATCAAGAGGACTTAGGCTTAAAGATAGCCTCGAAAACATCAAAGGAGCAGTTATTTACTTAATAACTTAAAATTGACACGTTTCACTTACTTTATGTCTCAAAGGGAAAATTGGCAGTTATTACACAAAAAGATAATTTAAAACTATCAGACAGTGATTGTAAAAGACATAAAAGAGCCTCAAAGTCAATCTTTTCAACTATTTTATCCTTAGGAAGTAAAGACAGATTTAATACACAGAGAAGTATTTGAAAAACATTCCTACCTTATGCCTTGCATGGTTTTTAAGGATAGGAGTGCATTTACTATGTCATTAATGACATTTTGAAACCCTAGATGTTTCCACCTCCTCATTTTCAACATAAATACTGCATTCAAACTCATTTTATAGGGGGCATTTGATAACTCTTTAAAGTAATACATAGTTCTGTTGAGATTGAAGAGAAATTGATGTACTGGAACCTGTGGATGTTTTGACCTGTTTGTGGATGGAGAAAGCTCTGTCATTGGATCCCTGAGCTTGGTTGTTGGTGAATTATTCTAAACTATTTAATGTTTTTTCCTATTTTCATCATGTTTTTATCATCTCTTTCTTGCAGTAGAGTAAAAGTTTTAGGCTAAGAAATGTCTCCAAGAAGCACCTTAGGCATGTTTTCTCTTCACTGTCTTTATGTTTTCATCTGATGAATGTTTGATTGAGTAGTTTAACTGCTTTTCAACCTTTAAGCTTGTTTATTTCAGAAACAATTCAATACAGTTGGCCTCAAGATGATTTATGGTTTTCCCTACTTCTTGTTGACACTTTAAAAACTATTTCTGAAGTCTCCTTTCAAAGTACCATTGTCCAAAGTTTGCCAAAGATGCATGTTTTAATCATACCCTTTGTACTTGCTCAAATAATTCTTTTGAAAGCCTTTATAATTGCAGTCCTAGATGTTTAGGAGTTTCCTCTTCTATGAATGCAGTTATTTGTGAATTTTAAATGTTTTCTTATCCTTGAGAGTGAAATCTTTGATGAAATAGAGCGTTCCTCGACTCTTAGATTTCATTTTTGAAAGTTTGTCTTGAAATTGTTATTTGCTGAAGTGTAATTTGTAGAATTCATGGTTAGCCCTGTCTATAAAATATTTCTTCATGTTCAAATGATGCTTTAAGTACCTTTGTTGAGAAGTACATATAATTAAGGATTCTTAATTGCCCTTAGTTCTACTTTTCATTCTAAAACCTTGATGTTCATTTCATTTCACCTGAAAAACTTTGTAGATCCAACAGCCATGTTAGATTTGCCCTTTGATACCCCTAATTCATCTACAAACTTGTTACTAACTTCTACTTGACTCCATTTCCCAATGAATTAGATATTTCTCTTTTCTATCTATGCTCCCTAGATCATTATGTCCCATCAAACAATCAAACAAACTCAAGCTTAATAACTAGCCTAAAATCAACCCTTTACAAGTAAACAAGTCATATCCTTACAAACATATTGAGAAATCCCTCTCTGAGACTAGGAGGGCTAGATCCTAGAGCTCTAAAGATTGGTTTACATGTTGCCTTGTCATTTGGTTTACCAATAAGCCAAATCACAAGATCCCATCATTATGGCGATCACGGTGGGACATTTTGAGTAAAGGTCCCCATACAAGACACTCAGTATTCATTTAAGTGAAACATAGCTTCTTCAAGCACAACCAGCATAATGGTAATCATGATAGGATCTGTCTGATTCAGTGGCAATCTAAGTAACCCTTAGAATTCTAAGACACCCTTATCAAACCTTGAAGAAATCAGCTAGTAAGCCATAGAGTAGACTCTGTTTGTTTCATCACCTTAGCTAAATGTTGATTCAGGTATAGGACACTCTCATAACCAGAAAACCACATAAAACTCAGAAAAACCCAAAAAAGTTTTAGATTGGTTTTCAAATAAACCATTGGTGGTGGACCATAAAAAATTTTACCTTCAAAAAAGCTAAAAATTTCCACCCAGCGACTCCACTAGCCCCAATAGGCATATTACTCCTCTAGATTTTTAGATTTCCTTAAATATTGTGTTAACTAGCCTTGAGGAAGTTTAGAAGCCTAGTTATCCTATTATAGAAATTACTGTGAGAGGAAAACTTTTGAAAAATAGTCTTAAAAACCTCTTCCTCTCTAAAATTTTGAAAACTGAAATCTGGCTTCACATAGGATTAACACTAGATCCCATCCAGATCCTAATCCCCCTACTATAGTTGACAATCCAGAGAGGATTTTGTGGCAAACTTCTAAAACCAACTACTGATAGGTCCATTCCAAGAACAAGATCTGTCCATGAAAATCTTACAGTTTTAGAAGATCCTCAATTTGACTTACCTCACACAAAGAATCTATTCAGAAATAAATCTCAAAGTGATTTAAATCAGGCTGATTTTGAAACTACAGATTTGCAACAGAGCTTTAGCAGAGAAGCTTCACCATCTACTCCACATGATTACCAGCTTCTCCATCATTTCAGCTCCTTCCATAAAAATCTTCTCATCATTAGTTTGTTGGCCCGAGTGTTTCTTCCACTCCTATCCACACATCCATTGTTCAAAACACTCCATTTCAACTCTCTTTCCCTCTTGTAAATCCACCTCTTGTAAATCCCCCATTATTTCCAATCATGGCAGCATGGTATGATCCACTAGTGTTACCACAGCCTATGGTTCCTTTGCCAAATGATTATTAGTCCAAAATTCCCCATTTCACTGGAAATGAACCTACCACTGCCCAAAAACACTTAGATAAAATGAATGATGCCTTTGATTACATGGAAATAGAAGAAGAGACTATTAAGATGAAAATTTTTGCTCAAAGTTTAGGAGGAGAAGTCAAAAAATGGTTTAAAAACTTAGCTCCTCACAACATAAATGATCTCCCTTCTTTATATCAAACATTCATAAACAAATGGGAAATTAGAAAGAACCCTCTTCAAATCCTTTCAGACTATACTAACCTCAAAAGAAATACTAGGGAAAGTGTCCATGATTATTGCACTAGATTCAATAGTGTGTATAAGGAACTTCCCTCAGACATGAAACCTCCACTAGGCCTAGCCTTAGCAAAATTCCCAGAAGGCTTTGACCCTGAAATGGCCTACTAGCTAAGAGAAAGAGATCCCTCAACCTTGGAAGATATGCAGAGAGGAGCCATGAATGTAGAGGCAAATCTGATTGAGAAAAGAGCTAGGTTGAGAGTAGAAAAAAGAGTTACATACAAGGATTATACAATGGCTTCAACCTCATCATCAGATACTAAAATTGATAACTTAGTGAAGGTAATGGAGATAATGTTTGAAAAGATAAATCTGAATGATAGAGTTCCTCCTAGAGAAAACCAAAATAGAAATAGAAACCAAAATCTTAGAAGAGACCCTAATCAAGATAGGCAGAGAGACAATGACCAATAGATTAGGCCTCCCTTTCAACAAAACTATGTTGATCAAGAAGAAGAAAGGGAAGTTGAAAGGTTGGAAGAAAATCATGTAAACTTGATAGGATTTGACAGTGAGACAAATGTTTTTCTCACTGAAGAAGAACAAGGATTCTTCTCTTCAGAACAAACTAAATACAATAATGAGGATTCTAAAGATTATAGATTGGGGTTTGAAAATGCTATCATGGAGGTACACAAACAATACAATCTTAGAAGCAAAAGTAGCCCAGAGAGTTCCAATGACAAAAACACTAGTATTGCTGCTAAGAAATCTTCAGAAAATCAGCCTAAGAAGACAGCAAGTAACACCAACACTTTATCCAAGAAATCTAATCAAAATAAAGACAAAAACATTCAGCAAAGTGTTGAACAAAACTGCCCTGGTACTTTTGCTAGTGGCCCTAACAAACCTATCCCAAATAATAGTCCAAATAAAAATCAGCAAATCAGAATTGTTGAAAGATTTGCAAATGACAAAACAGATGTAAATATGTCAAGAACAATAGTTCCTTTCAGCCTTGAAGGGGAAATTTCCAAGATCAAAATTACCATAGACTTAGCTGAACTAGTATCTTAGGATGTATATAAAAAACAAGTTTTGAAAGCTTTGAATATGGGCAGTGACACTGATACTTTAAACATGGTAGATGATAAACCAAAATTATTGTTTGGTCTTGAAGTTGAAGGGAAATACCAAGAAGGGGTTGTCCCTCCCTTCTATGTCAGCTTGAATATACATGATAAAATCTTTCACAATGCCATGTTAGACTCAGGTGCTTCTCACAATCTTATGCCCAAAGTAGTAATGGAAAGCCTAGGCTTAGAAATTACTAAACCATACAAAGACCTTTACTCTTTTGATTCAAGTAGAGTCAAATGCTTAGGCTTAATTAAAGATTTGTGTGTTAACTTGTCTCAAATTCCTGCTAAAAATCTAGTAATGGACATAGTGGTAGCTGATATTCCCCCTAACTATGGCATGCTTCTATCTAGATCATGGGGAGCCAAGCTACAGGGAAGCCTTCAAATGGACATGTCTTATGCCACCATCCCAATATTTAACCAAACCAGAAGATTATACAGGAAATCCCATATGAAATACATGGTGAGCAACATAGATAGACCAAAAAATTCTCCTATCTACTCCATCCATTCAAATTTGGATTCCTTTATCTTATATAATGAGGATGAAATCAGCCAACAAGAAAAGGAAAACAAGGGAGAAATTAGTCTACCAGAACAGTTAAATCTGCCCTTAACTCAAGAAAAAAACAGCCCAGATTTCAGCAACCTTGAACAATAGAAAGAAAATGAAAATGAGATTGAAATACCTTGGGGAATAAACTTTGATGGCTCTTGTAGCAAAATAAGTGCAGGGGTTGGTGTATGGATACAGAACACAAACAAAGGATTCTCCTACAAACTGGATTTTCCATGCACAAACAATATTGCCGAGTATGAAGCCCTCCTTATTGGTCTACACTTACTCAAAGATTTAGGAGCCAAAAGAATATCAGTCCAAGGGGATTTTGAGCTAATTATCAGACAAATTAAAGGGGAGTATTCAACCAAAAACCCAAAGCTCAGAGAATATAGGAATGCTGCCCTTGATCTCTTGAAAACCTTTGAAAAATATGAACTCATTTTCATCCCGAGAGCCCAAAATCATCTAGCACATGAACTTGCCTTTGCTGCTAGTAATTGCCAAATACCAGAGACCAATGAAAAATTTCATGTAAAGGTAAAAAAAATACCTGCAATACCTGATAATCAAGATTATTGTTAGGTATTTGAAGGAGACAAACACATAGATGATTTTCTGCAATCAAATAATTACTTTGCCATGCCAACACCTATTTTAAGCCATGAGGAAGATTGTTTTAATGAAGGAAAAAACCCTGAAACAACGTTGTCTTTTTCTGCTGATATAAACCATTTTGAACAACCTTTTAGAGAAGAAATAATTGACAACGCAGATCAGAAAGACCTGGAAGTTTTAAAATGTAAAAATGATACAATTCCAAGAGGTCTTACACCATTAGAACAAATTTTTGATTTCAATGATGTAGCCAAAGAACCAAGGATGGAGCCTATGGAAACAGACATAGAAGAACATAACATAGGTAGCCCAAAATTCCTCTTAAGGAAAATCAGAAACCTTTTAAACAAAAACTTAAAAGGATAAACCCTATTTTATTGCCTTTAGTTGAGAAAGAGATTAAGAAAATGTATGATGTTGGGATCATAATTCCTATCAGGTATTCAGAATGGGTTTCCAACTTAGTATCTGTTAGGAAAAAGACTAGGGAAATTAGGCTTTGCATTTACTTCAGAAATCTAAATAGAGCCTGCCTTAAAGATAACTATCCCTTGCCAAAAATGGATCACATACTTCAAAGGGTGGTTGGGTCTAAAAGAATTTCATTGTTGGATGGGTTCTCAGGTTACAATTAGGTTTTAGTACTCCCAAGTGACCAACATAAAACTACTTTTACTACACCTTGGGGTGCATTCATGTATGTCAAAATTAAATTTGGTTTAATGAATGCAGGGGCCACCTTCCAAAGGGCCATAGACATAGCCTTCTCAGAAGACATAGGCTATTTCATAATCATTTCTCTTGATGACATTACTGTTTTCTCTAAAACTAATGAAGAACACTTTATTCATTTGAGAAATTTTTTTGAGAAATGTAGGAGATATGGTTTATCTTTGAATCCCAAAAAGACACTCTTTGGTATCCAAGAAGGAAAACTTCTTAGCCACATTATTTTTGAAGAGGGAATCAAAGTAGACCCTAAAAGGATTGATGGCATATTGAAGATCAGCCATCCTAGAAACCTTAAAGAATTACAATCTTTCATTGGGAAGATAAATTTTTTAAGGAGATTTATCCCCAATCTTGCTGAGCTATTGGGAAATATCACAAACATGCTTAAGAAAGAGGTAGGTGTTAAATGGACAATACAGGCTAAACAATCATTTGAACTAGTGAAACAAGCTTTAACTCAAACACCAGTTCTTATTAGTCCTGATTTCACCAAAGATTTTTATATCTTTTCCTTTGCATCCGAACATACAATAGCTCCAGTATTACTGAAAAAGAATGACATGGGGCGTGAACAACCAATATCCTTTTTTATTAGGGCTTTGAGAGATGCTCCACTCAAGTATAACATCATGGAGAAACAAGCCTTAGCCTTGGTAAAATCATTGAAAGACTTTAGAGTCTACATTTTGCATTCTCACATCATTGCTTTTGCCCCACATACAGTTGTTAAAGATATTCTAAGTCAAGACCCTGATGGTAAAAAGGGAAAATGGATTGCTATTATTCTAGAATATGACTTAGAAATTAGGCCTACCAAACTAGTCAAAGGGCAGGGATTAGCAAAACTCGTGGCTGAGTCAAACTTTCAAGCACTTGATATGAATATGGTTGATGTCTTAGAAGAAATAGAGGAATTCACAGCTCCATTCATTGAAGAAAAATTTGTGAATTCACCTTGGTATGCTGATATCATATATGTGCTACTTTATCTGAATGCCCCCCCTTCTTTGTCTAAAACTAAAGCCATATTTTTGAAACAGAAGGCTTTGAATTATTGCATATTAGATGGGGTATTATATTGGAAAAATGTTGTTGGAATATTGCTTAAATGCCTACTTGAAGTTGATGCAGGAAAAATCATGCATGAGCTGCATGAAGGAGAATGTGGAGGACATCTATACTGGAAAACTACAGCAAATAAAATCCTCAGATCTAGTTACTATTGGCCCACCCTTTTCCCAGATACTCAAAAACTTGTCATGACTTGCCATAAGTGTCAAATTTTTGATGGCAAGAGAAAACTCCTACCCTTACCCTTACATCCCATCAGTGTTGAGGCTCCCTTTCAACAATGGGGCCTGGAATTCATTGGGAAAATTCACCCATCATCATCAGTCCAACATAAGTGGATCCTCACTGCCACTGATTATTTTACCAAGTGGATAGAAGCCATACCCTCTAGGAATGCTACTGACTCTGTCATTATCAAGTTCCTTGAAACCAACATACTATCTAGATTTGGTTGTCCAAGAAAAATTATCACAGACAATGTTGCTGCTTTCAAATCCAAGAAAATGGTTGAATTCTGCTATAAATATCATATTACATTAATTCATTCCACTACCTACTATCCCCAAGGAAATGGATTAGCTAAATCCTCCCACAAAAGCCTTGTTAATATTATCAAAAAACTGTTGGAGCAGAATCAGAAATCATGGCATAGTAAGCTTGTTCATGCTTTATGGGCTGATAGATTAACCACCAAAAAGTCAATAAATATGTCCCCCTATCAGCTGGTTTATGGCATGGATGCAGTATTCGCAACCTCACTAGGAGTTCCAGTTATGAAACTCCTCCAAGAAGTACAATCTGAGGAAAATTATATGCAGAGAAGGATATATTAGACCATTCATTTGCATTAGACTAGAGAGGAAGTGTACAACAAAACACAAACAGTCCAAGAAAGTATCAAGAAATTATTTGACAAGAGGACTAAAGAAAATGATTTCCAAGTTGGAAATGTTGTTCTAAATGGGATTCCAGAAGGGAAGAGAAAGGAAAGCATGGAAAATTTGAAAATATGTGGAAAGGAACCTACATTATTCATTCTATCAGTGGTCATAATGCATTCTTTTTGCAGGAGCTGAATGTGGAAGATTTATTTGGAGGTCCTATCAATGGCAGGATGCTCAAGCACTATTTCTGCCAAGAGTCCTAAATTTCAAAGTTTTTATTTTTTCCACTATGTATAACATTACTGTTTCAATTTGAAAAGAGAAGAAAAACACAAAAACAATAGAAAAAGAAAAAAAGAGGGCAAATTCAAAGAAGGTACAACCCCATACCCAAAAAAGAGAATTTTCTGAAAGTGAGAAAATCTAAGTGCCACTGCTGATTAAAAAATGATATATTTTTCGGTCATCTAGCCTAATCATTGCTGAACATTCTTTAAATTTATGTTGATAAGTTAGTAGAAACACAGATTGATAAGATTTTTTTCAGACTTGGCTTATCAGTAGAATATGTTAGGATAGAAAGGAGATAGATCTAAATAGATCAAAATCAGAGCTGAGAAAGAATAGAAGGATGTCTTTAAATTTCAGATCTTAAGCCTTCACAATTTTGTTTCATTTTCTGCAAATAAAGTCTATGTGCAGCTTGTACATACATCCATAGACACCATAGCAGATCAGACAGTCTAATCCTGATTTGAATATTTTTAAATTTCTATTTTAGAAATAGAGAATAAAAATATGTCAAACAGCTAAATCTTGACAGATAGTATCTAGGTAGAAAATAAAGAGTTCAACAGTTTAATTTGAACTCTTGGAAGATATAAGGATAGGATTAGATAGTTTATTTCTATTTTCAAAAATAAAATGTCAAAGAGTTTGCTAGTTCAAATGCACTCAAAAGGGAAGAAAAAATGCTAGGACAAAGTAAGAATGGGTAGGTAGAGATGTTGTTTGAAGAAATTTCATGTTGCAGATTGATAAAGGTTGTCATTTTCAGAGAAAGATCCGCGAGAAAAGAAGAAATCTGCCCAATGGACAAGGAACTGGTCTACTAAAAGCCATAGATCTATAAACTGAGGTTCTGGACACCTAAAAGGATAGTTGTCCTCCCCAAATGGAGCCACTGTTAGTCATCCATAATTTTGACTTTATCCAAATATGACTAAATGTAAAAAACCCAGATTTCTAGAACAAAATTGCAAGAACATGATGAGTTCTAGAAATCTCACGG
The DNA here is from genome assembly GCA_034641835.2 of Pinus albicaulis. Lineage (NCBI taxonomy): Eukaryota > Viridiplantae > Streptophyta > Pinopsida > Pinales > Pinaceae > Pinus > Pinus albicaulis. Next base: position 133,926 of record JAXQQM020081833.1, on the reverse strand, counting down.
CCTTCATCTTTCTAAGTCTGTCATTTCACCAAAATCTTCATCTATTTTTCCTAAAAAGGTTATCCTGTTGTTCCTTAGCAGTGTTATTCCTTTTCATTGTTGTTCCCTAAAATGTTGTTCCTTAATAGTGTTGTTCCTTAGCCTGTTGTTCCCTTAAAAATACTATTGTTTCCTTAAAAAGAAATCCACCAAGCAAGCCTATTGTTCCCAAAGAAGTTGTTTTCTAAGGCCCCATTTTCCAAAGATCCCCTTTTTTCCCTTCTCATTTTATCCTTATTCCCCTCGAAAAAACCTTTAAAACCACTTAACCCTTTCTTATTTGGTTTTAAAAAATCCTTTTACTTCATCCAGAACACCAAAAACACATAAAAAACACATAAAACCCTCTTATTCCACCTTTTTATTAACAAATAGGCTTTAGCCCCTTTTGGCTTAGCCCCCCGCTCTTTCTCCTTCATATGCATGAGCCCCGTGACCTGATGCTAGCGCCTATCGCATCGCAACTTTATATCACATCGCAATTTTATATCACATCGTCATTGTCATAGTTCTTCATCCCCTCACCCCTGTTCCCCCCGCCGATGCGATTAGCTCCTCTCTCCTGGCCCCTGGTCACATATCCCTCCACAAGACCATGCCCCTGCACCTTTTTCTTAAGCCCCCATCGCATCGGCGTTATTTATTTTTCCGTTACATCGCTCCCCATTCTCCTGCCGATGCAATAAGCCCCTCTTCCCTTGGCCCCGGTTCTATGTTCTCCCATAAGACCATGCCTTTTTCCTAATCTCTAGCCCCTGCCCCTTACCTTTTGGTTTATCCATCTACCCTCCGCACCGATCCCCACCACTGATTTATTAAAAACCGACGATTCTCATTCAATCCCGACAACCAACCCCTCTAGAACCACCATCCACTACCCAGCCACTCATCCAATCATTCGCCAACACCTGGCTTCCACTAATTTCTCCCCACCATGCACTTCTCTCCATCACGCTCCCCCGTAGCCATTGGATCTTCTCCCCCAGTTCCAACGGTCTACATTACATATCGTACGAATTCACCGTCTGAGGTTTAACAATAAAAATTCGTGTGATACCACCGGTTTTACAAAGGCCACGTATCCTTTTAATTGGATCACGTTCGATTCAACATAAATTGCTTACCACTCAATCATTGCGCGAAAACCATTTGTGGTTTTCACGAAACTACTTTGCCCATATTCATGCCAAATACAGTTTTAAACCTGTTTTTTTACAGTTTTTCTCCATAAATACCTTTTGCACATTCATTTTCTCATCATTGCTCTTTCCGCTTCCGCCCGACCTCTGTAAACAACTTGTCCGAATACATGCAGGGTTTATAACATGTTTTGTGGTTTTTTGCAAGTTCCATGGCAGTCTTAAGGGCCGAAAACCCTCCCACGGTCCATAAAGGGACGGGGGACAGAAGATGATGACCTTCACAGTCTAAACAGAAGCCAAATGACAAAGAAAGGGGTTGTCAGGTTTCATTTTATGGTTTGTTCAATGCTTTATGAGCACTGTTTACACCATCAAACCCTTCAATGCACTAAAAATCCAATTGCATACGAGAAAACAAAGAAAATTCAGTGAATTAAGAATAGAGGTCAAAGAAACAGAGATTAAAGGTTGAAGGATGAAGACTAAAGTTAGAGATCAGAGATTAGAGGACTTAACTATGTGGTTTAACAGTTTAAAGTAGTATATAAAGGAAAAAAAAAAAAAGACAGTATAATGCATCAAAAAGGCTTAAGGCGAAATCAAAAGCCTTGACATAGAGAATTAAAGCCTAATTGGGTTTTAAAGGGTATGAGGGATTAATGAATAAAACAGTTATTGAAAAGAAAAAGAGATAAAGGCAGAAAAACAGAATATCAAGGTATAAAGAGACAGACAGAATATTTAAAGGATTAGTTAGAAGATCAAGGCTTAAAAGGTCTTAAACCATAGTTTTAAGATGAAGTCAAGGCAAAGAAAGCTTAAAAGATAGCCTCGGATACATCAAAGGAGCAGTTATTCACTTGATAAATCAAAAGTGACACCTTTCACTTACTTTATACGTCAAAAGACAAATTAGCAGTTATTACACAAAAATATATTTTATAAACTGTCAGATAGTTATTGTAAAGACAAAAAAAGACCTCAAAGTCAATATTTTCAGCTGTTTCATCCTCAGGAAGTAAAGATAGATTTAATACACAGATAAGTAGTTGATAAACATTCCTACCTTATGCCTTGCATGGTTTTTAAGGATAGGAGTGCATTTACTATGTCATTAATAACATTTTGAACCCTAGGTAGTTCCACCTCCTCATTTGTAGCATAAATATTGCACTTGAACTCATTGTATGCGGGCATTTGATAACTCTTTGAAGTAATACATACTTCTACTGAGATTGAAGAGAAATTGATGTACTGGAACCTTTGGATGTTTTGACCTATTTGTTGATGGAGAAAGCTCTATCATTGGATCCCTGAGCTTGGCCGTTGGTGAATTATTATAAATCTGTTTATGTGTTTCCTGTTTTCCATTCTATTTTCACCATTTCTTGCTTACAGTAGAGCAAAAGTTTTAGGCTAAGAAATGTCTCCTGGAAGCACCTTAGACCTGTTTACTCTTCACTGTCTTTATGTTTTCATCTGTTGAATATTTTATTGAGTATTTTAACTACTTTTCAACCCTTAAGCTTGTTTATTTCAAGAATAGTTCAATACAGTTGCCCTCAAGATTATTTATGGTTTTCCCTGCTTCTTGTTGACACTTTAAAAAACTATTTCTGAAGTCTCCTTTAAAAGTACCATTGTCTAAAGTTTGCCAAAGAGGTCTGTTTTGATCATACCCTTTGTACTTGCTCAAATAATTGTTTTGAAGGCCTTTATAATTTCAGTCCTAGACGTTTAGGAGTTCCCTCTTCTATAAATGCAGTTATTTGTGAATCTTAAATGTTTTCTTATCCTTGAAAGTGAAATCTTTGATGAAATAGAGCATTGCTCGAATCTTAGATTTCATTTTGAAATTTTGTCTTGTAATTGTTATTTGTTGAAGTGTAATTTCTAAAATTCATGGTTAGCCCTGTCTATAAAATACTCCTTGACCAGATAATGTTTTAAGTCCCTTTGTTGAGAAGTACATATAATTAAGGATGCTTAATTTCCCTTAGTTCTGATTTTCATTCTAAACCCTTAATGTTCATTTCATTTCACCTGAAAGACTTTGTTAATCCAACAACTAAGTTAGATTTGCCCTTTGATATCCCTGATTCATCTATAAACTTGTTACCATTTCCACTTGACTCCATTTCCCAATGACTTAGAGATTTACCTTTTCTATCGGGCCATCTGAGGTTCTCTCGCTGGTGGATTCGGAACTATGACCTCCTGTCATTGACAAATTGGTAATCGTTCCTAGAAGAATGATACCAAGATGGATCCATAACCAAATTGTTTCAGTTTAGTCTTCTTGCATTTGGTTAATTGGCGCTTCATGTTTATGGTCACCGCCTATTCCCAGTTGAAAAGGGTCGGCGCCATGCAGTCTATAGCAAGAAGAAACTTTGTCTTCATTGCTTCATGTGGTGCTTGCAATCCCATAGCACGTGTGATGGTATGCAATACCACGTGTAGTGTCAAATCTGGGATTTTTTTTATATCAAATTTCCCACTACCGGTTCCTTTCCGCGCTCCTGGACATACCCTATCTATCACCATGGACATGTTTTCCATGCAGGGTCGAGTGTCGGTTAGGAGTGGTGATGCACCTCTCCATGATGATCATGTGATGAATTATACGTTGGAAACATCAATCTCAAGTTCTTGATCCCTTAGGATGAACTTCTCTTGATCTTTGTCCCATATACTGATAAGATATTGTAGCAATTCTAGTTGGGCTCGGAGACAAGGTGTGAGGAATAATTTTTTCAAACCACAGTTTCTGAGGGCTTCCATAACTCCCTCATTTTCCATGGCTAATTCATCTCCTCACTATGTTCCCTTTCTTTCCATTCAATGACCATTTTGCTTTGTTCCGCCCGCAAACACACACATACAAGTGATATTAGTCAATATTTGTCCTTGAATTTGTAAAAAATTGGGACATTTGATAAGTATTATTGCTTGAAATTGTTTTGCGCCATTGGCACGACTATTTCTTAAAAAGTCACGCCAATGGGCACGCTCTAATGTTAAAAATAGGGCGGTTGGTGCAACTCTGTGCCCGAAACCCGTGCCAACCGTGCATCCCTAGTTTTTACAATTTCTCCCACCAAATTCAAAATTGACAAATGCAGGAAGAAAGGAATAGTTTAAAATGACAAGAAGGATCTCGACTCTTACCTGGAGTTGTGTAATGTTCCCAATTAGCCACTGCTAATTGGAACATTATAATTGCTCCATTTTTTAAATAAGAAGTAGGAAACACAATAAAATCTATCCCAATGTGAAAAGGGATTGAGGTAGGAGGATAAAATAAAGCCTCTTTAGTGTGAAGAGGAGCAAAATCAAGGAGCTAGCTATAGTTGACTAAGTCAACAACGTTGTCACAAGGGAGGGAAAGCTACTAGGGAAGCACAGTTTTAAAGGAGGAAACTTCTCAAGGAAGCTACATCACCAATGAGTGGGTCCCGGGATGGAGAAGCTCACCTAGGATAAAAAGGAAGGGATAGCAGCAAAGGATTCATTCATTCATACTTCTTGTTTTAGTCTTATGACTGATTGCAAGCTTCAGCTGTTTAGCCGGAGTTGCAGCACTGTTTAGTGCAAGAGTTCTCATGTGGGAATTCTATCTTCATCATTGATATAGCTGATTGCGGAGCTAAGGAGGAGGTCATGAATTCAATTCTCATCATCTATCTTGAGGAGAGCCATCCTCTGACCTTGACAGCGTAGTCACTTCCAATGAATGCATTATTTCTGCAGTAGCTGGGGTTGTATCTATCCATTTTTGCCTATTTTTGAAGAGGAGGAGGTGATTTCCACTCCAAGAGATCTATTGAGGAAGGCCTTGGGTAAATTATTGTATTGTGTGTCCCTTTTTAGAGCATATCAGATATTTCTCAATACAGATTTGTTGGGTACAACATTATTTTCTATAGTGTTGTATCTTGTGTTTCTATTTTTCCGGAAACCCTTGCCGGGGAGTCCTAAGGTGTTTGTAGAAGAGGTCAATCCTCTCATTTATGATTATATAATGAATGAAAGCTCTATATATATGTTATTACATCCATTTTTGTAGTTTTCATAATAAAAATAACGTTGTTGCTTCCTCCGGTATTTTGTTTTATGATGTATTGTGGTAGTGATGATTTTTAGCATAGTTGAGTTGGGGAGATCTGTTTAATGTAGCTAAAGTTATTTTCTTCTGATGCCCTTCTATATTTAAGCTACATACAGTATATGTTAGAGGATCCAAGCCCTGGACTGCATTATTTTTGCACTGGTTTCCTTATACAACATCCTCATTGGAGATATTTCTGAAATTCCTGAAAAGGGATATTACAATGGTATCAGAGCTTTGCTCTTGGCTTAGCTTGTGGGGGGGAGATTTATCATAAGCATGGAGAAGGAATACATCTCAAGGCTCGTACTTCAAACGAGGACTCTTTAGGGTTTTTCAATAAGGCAAGCACCAGCACTGCAAATGGCATGGGACATTCAACTGCATCACAACGCTCCACCATGCCTTCATTTTTAACTGAAGGAGATAAGGAGGGTTCTCTAGGGGAATATTTTGAAGAATATGAACTCCAGTCTCAAAGATTCAAGGAGAACTTGAGCTTTCAGGAGTTTTTTCAAATCAAGGATGGAAGGAGGAATGATCCTCATCAAAAGGAGGATAACTTAATGTAGGGATCAGCCCTATAGCACAGTATGGTAGGGTTATTCTTGCCCACATTTGGTGGGACACCTAAGTGCACAGCAAAAGCATGGGTAGAGAAGCTGGACACACACTTCCAGCTCCACAAGGTTTCTGAGATAGAAGCTATCAAGATAGCTGTGTTGCACCTAGAAGGGGAAGCTCAAGATAGGTGGTTTCATGGACTGACCACACTTGGGCATCATCATATCACTTCATACTGAGCTTTCACCAAGAATCTGGTGGACATATTTGATCCAAGGGATCCGAAAGCCCACTTTGCCAAGATAACCAAGCTCAACCAGGAGGGAAATCTTGAGGATTACATTGCTGAGTATCTACATCTCTTAGTGATGGTATCCAACCTCACTATGAACAGGAAGGTATGCATGTTTTTGAATGGGATGGCTGAACCATTACAAGGGTTGGTCAAGTCTACCAAACCAACCACACTCCTTGAAGCTGTGGAGAAAGCTAGAGATATACAACACATCTTGCCCAGGGCAAGAACCTTTTTGCAGCAGAAGACTCACTCAAGGCCAACGGAGACAATCCATGTTCAGGATTTGGAGGGGAAATGTGTTATAGGAGGAACACATCATATCAAGACCTTCTCCAAGAAGGATTCTAGCACTGTACAACCCATAGAAGACTTTGCTCCAAGAGGAGGAGTTGTTGCAGCGTTAAGATGGGTCCCAAAGTATCTAACCTTAAGGGTGAGAGGCACCATCATGGGGCAGAGAGCTTCTGTATTGATAGATAGTGGAGCCACTCATAATTTTATTGATGCACAACTGGTACACAAGAGATGGATTCCCATGGAGGAGTTCGAGGGATTTTCAGTTTTTGTCCCAGGAGCCATGACTCTCCAATGTGCCAAGTATGTTCCAGCGCTAACCATTACTATGGGAACCTATACATTAACAGACCACTTATTTGTGGTAGATATTCCAGACACCAATGTCATATTGGGAGTCCAGTGGTTAGTCACTCTTGGGAGAGTTACCACTAACTGGAGAACCTTGGAAATGGAATGGACCCAAGGGGAGGATGGCCAACAACAAAATATCAAGGGTATGAACACATATCCCCCTCAGGTTTTTTCGACACATAGGATGGAGGCAGATCTACATAGAGGAGATGTTGCATGGGTAGTGGAGCTGCATATATCCGAGGTGAAGGGCAAGGACTCACCGGTGCATCCAAATGTTCAATCTCTTTTAGACTGGTATTCTACAGTGTTTGGGGATATCCCACCAGGGAGACCTCATGAATGAGGGTTTGAACACACCATTGAGTTGGAACAAGGGGTCCAAGCAGTGATCACCACTCCTTATAGACATCCTAAGGCTTATAGGGATGAGATTGAAAGAGATATCCAAGATCTACTAGCACTAGGGCACATCTGGCCTAGTACTAGTCCTTTTGCTTCCTCAGTGGTTTTGGTAAAGAAGAAAGATGGCACATTGAGAATGTGCATTGATTATAGGGCCTTGAATAAGAAGGCTATGAAGAAAAGGTACCCTATACCCAAGATCGATGAAATCATGGATGAGTTGAGGGGATCCAAATACTTCTCCAATATTGATTTGAGGTCCAGGTACCATCAAATCAAGGTGAGGGAGCAATATATCCCCAAGACAGTGTTCAGGTGTCACTATGGGCATTTTCAGTTTCTGGTAATGCCCTTTGGATTGACTAATGCTCCAGAAACTTTCCAATCCTGCATGAAACACATCTTCCGAGGTCATTTGAGAAAATTTTCAAGTTTGTATAGGTCTTCTTTGATGACATTCTAATCTACAGTCACACTTGGGAGGAGCACTTGTAGCATATTGAGATAGTGTTACATAAGCTCTCCAAATGTGAATTTGGCCTCACAGAGATGTTGTATTTGGGGCATATCATAGGAGTGGATGGAGTGAGGGTACATGAGGAGAAGATCTAGGCTATCAGAGATTGGCTTGAACCCAGGAATGTTACAGAAGTCAGAGGGTTTGTGGGCATATGCACTTATTACCGAAAGTTTGTGAAAGGATTTTCACAATTAGCAGCACCACTCACAGACTTGACAAAGAAGGTAGCTTTCCATTGGACACCTACAGTGCAGAGAGCTTTTGATAAGCTCAAAGAGGTAAAGAGTAGTTGTCCTTTTTTGGTTTTACCTGACTTTTCTCAACCTTTTGTGCTAGAATGTGATGCATCAGGTGAAGGTATTGGGGCAGTCTTGATGCAATGAGGGCATCCTATAGCCTTTAAGAGCAGGAAGTTGCTCCCTCATGAGAGGTTATACCCCATCTGTGATAAATAAATGCTAGCTATCATGCATGCATTAGCCAAATTCCGGCAGTAATTGGTGGGAAATAAGTTCAAGGTAAAGACTGATCACAATAGTCTTAGATTCTTCCTTGAACAGAGGCAACTTCAGGAGAGACAACAAAAGTGGGTGAGTAAAATCCAATCTTATGAATTTGACATAGAATATGTGAAGGGGAAGAGTAATATAGTAGCTGATGCACTTTCCAGGAGGCCTACAGTGCTATCCTTAAGGGGCATGGACACGGATTGGAAGGGTAAAATCTTAGTTGAGTACTCCAAAGATGACTTTGCATGTGAGATACTTGATGGGGTGGTATCGGATGAGATATTTAGAGTAATAGATGAGGTTATATATTACAAGGATCGGATCTACTTGGCTAATAATTATAAGCTCAAGGAGAAGATCTTATTGGCCTCACATGGTTCACCACTTGCCGAGAATCAAGGTTTCACAAAGACTTACAGATCTATCAGAGAGAGATTCTCATGGAAGGGTCTCAAGGAGGATGTGCTCTGGCATGTCAGGGAATGCACCACTTGCCAACAGAATAAGGGAGCACACACTACTTACCCTGCTGGGTTGTTGCAGCCACTACCTATTCCGGATGGGAAGTAGGAAAGGATCTCTATGGACTTCATCACCAGCTTACCGACAGTGCAGGGTAAGGATTGTATCTTTGTTGTTATTGATATACTAACAAATTAATCTCATTTCTTTTCCATTTCTGCACAGTATACTACTTCACAGGTAGCTGAGCTCTTCTTCAGAGATGTATTTAGACTCCATGGTCTCCCTATGACCATAGTGAGTGATCGGGACAGCCGCTTCATGGGTGTCTTTTGGAAGGAAATTTTCTGATTAGTAGGGATTGATTTGACTCCAACTACCAGCTATCACCCCAAAACTAATGGGTAGACCGAGATAGTGAACAAGTGGCTAGAAGGCTACTTGAGGAACTATGTGGCAGGGGAGTAGAAAGCTTGGCTGTGTTGGCTCCACTTGGGGGAGTATTGTTACAACACTACTCACCATATTTATATTGGCATGACTCCATTCCGAGCCTTATATGGGTATGAGGCACTTTCATTTACTAATGTTATGTTTGGGGCAAGTAAAGCTCCAAGGGCAAGGGATTGGATTCAGGAGAACGAAGAAATACTCACGGCACTCAAAGATAACATTGCTACTGCCCAGAACCAACAGAAGATGTATGCAGACTCTGGTCGTATATAGAGACAGTTTGAGGTGGGAGATATTGTCTACCTATGCCTTCAGCCTTACAAACAGTCCACACTCAAGGTGAAGGGAGCTGAGAAGCTCAAACCACGTTTTGATGGGCCATACAAGGTGAACAGATGTATCGGTAAGGTAGCATATGAGTTGGAGCTTCCTAAGGGGAGAAAGATCCACAATGTCTTCCATGTCTCTTGCCTCAAGAAGGCCATTGGGAGGAATGTAGTTGCCAACATGGAGCTTCCTCCTATTGATGATGAAGGCCATTTGATCTTGTAGCCAGAAGCAATCTTAGACACAAGGGAGAGGCAGTTGAGAAACAGAGTATCGAGTTGGGAGGGAGAGAAGATCTTGTAGCATCCTTCTTTACTGTTGCTTGTGGGCAAGAAAATTTTGAGCGGTGAGGACTGTGATGTTCTCAATTAGCCACTGCTACTTGGAACATTATAATTGCTCCATTTTTTAAATAAGAGATTGAAAATGTGAAGGCCCAGAGTTTTGCCCTTTTTTGAGAATTTTTTTTCATTTTTTGGGTTCTTCAACTTTCTGCAAACTATAACAATTTTTCCGTGTAGAATTTCATTTTGCGGTAAAAATAAAAGTTGTGAGAAATTTTGTTAGCTTTCTATTACTTATTTTTTGAAATTTTTTTTATGCGGATTTGATATGTCAACTTAGCGTTTCTTTTAGTGTGTGTTTCTTAACAATCAAAGAATTCATAAGTAGTCATGTTATGTGGCAACGTTGTATTCATTGAAAATTCTTGTTTTTGAAAAAACAAAATGTGTTACAACAATCTAGACAGAGTCTACTTTGGTTTCATCATATTTACAAAGCCAATGGATGCATATCATAATTACTAGAATTTTTTGAACTGATCTAATACGAAAAACTGCGTATTTTTTATATGTTTCGTGTGGCAACAAATTTCTTAACATACAAGTTATAAACTAAAAATCTAAAAGCTACCCATTACAGTCAACGGACCAATGTAATGCCCCATAATTTTTTCAATTTTTTTTACAATGTATTTTGGGAGATACAAAATTTAGATTTCACTGAATCACGACGACCCTCAAAAATTGTTTGCACTCATTTTATTAGAAAAATAATTAAAATTAATAAACGTTTACGAAATTCCATAAAATTTATATTTCCTGAAAGTAGATTCAATTCTGAAAATGCTTGTCTTGGTTCCGACAGTTAATCAACAAGTTTTCATGGAGTTTAATCAGTCCAAAGTTGCAGAACCGTTTTCAGAGCTTGGCTCTGCGTAATCAGTGACGCGATAGTTCGGCCGAACTATTAGCGACAGTTCGGCCGAACTATGTTTTCCGCTTACGGGCCGCTAAAACTAACGACTTAATAGTTCGGCCGAACTTATTATCAAAAGTTCAGCCGAACTATTGTGTAATTTTCCGTCGGCCGGAATTTTTTGTGGAGCCCCCTACAAAACACATATTTCGCGGTCAATATAAATTGCCGCGAAATGATTCACAATTTTCGCACATTTCGCACTTCATTTCATCTTACAACTTGGTTTGAATTCAAAAAAATTTCTTCAAAGTTTGGGGTCAAAAAAAATTTTTGGAAGACATTTTCTGGAGGCGGCGTGATTTTTCTTGGAGGTTCAAAGTTTGAATTTAAAAAACTTTTTTGGAAGACATTTTTGGAGGCGACGTGATTTTTCTTTGAGGTATGTACGTGTTTTGTGTTGAAATAAATCTTTTGAGATTTTTTGTTCAAAAATTTTTCTTTACATTTTAAGATTTAAAGAATTTTTTTGGAAGACATTTCTTGGAGGCGGTGTGATTTTTCTTAGAGATATGTACGTGTTTTGGATTGGATTACGTATTTTTTAGAAAAGATTTTTTTAAATTAAATATTTTGTGATATTGTTTGTAATTGAGTTATTGTCTAATTTTTTGAAGGAAATTTTTTGAACCTCATACCCTATTATCATGGGAAATCGAAGAACTTGTGTGAGAAAATATGATCAAAAAAGAGACCCTGAGGAACGTAGAGAAGAGACGAGACAATATCGCAAAAGAAAGTTAGAAGCTCTCTCAAATATTGAAGAGGAAAATCAACCTCAAGCAGAAATTGAAGCAGGTATGTAAATGTAAATATTACATGCTCTATTGATATATATTTAAAATTTTCCTAATGTAAAATGTAACGCTTAATTTTTATTTGATAAACTAGTTTGAAAATATTTTGTTTGATGTAAACAGACAGAGATATTCCTCAAAATATTGAAGAAGAAAATCAACCTCAAGCAGAAATTGAAGCAGGTATGTAAATGTAAATATTATGATCTATTGATATATTTTTAAAGTTTTCCCAATGTGCAATGTGAAGCTTAATTTTTATTTGATGAACTAGTTTGAAAAATATTTTGTTTAATGTAAACAGACAGAGACACTCCTCAAAATATTGAAGAAGAAAATCAACCTCAAGCAGAAATTGAATCGGGTATGTAAATGTAGATATTATGATCTATTGATATATTTAAAATTTTCCTAGTATTTATTGACATATTTATTAATTTAGTTATTTATTGAATATGTACTATTTTTTCGAATATGTACAGATGAAATCACTATCGATAATGAGATGTTAGAAAATGTCGACACTCGCACATATGGAGATAAAAAACTTGACTATTTTATACGATATCGTGTCGAGAAAATTTTGGAAATGTTTTTCAAAACTGAGGTGACAGTTCAAGCTCAAATGTTGAAATGTCTCTTATCATCAAGGAAATTAAAAGAAGCGATGACACTATTGGGTATTCGAAAATCAACCAAAGATTAAAAAATGAAAGAAGAGGTGATAAAAAATATTAGTGGTGCTATAGAGTCAATTAAGAGATCTAGAGATAAAAATGTTTCAAATATACGTAGAGGAATACAAATGGCAATGGTTTCACCAAGTACTCAAGAGAATCGTTTGAATCTAACATCTATGGCACGAGCACTGGGAACCTTGCGAAAAACTCTGCACAAACATCGAAAATTTCGACTACAAATAGACGTAAATGATGAACTCGCTTGTTGGAGAGCTATTTGTAGGCAACCATACAAAGATAGACTTGGAGAAGATGTTAAAAAAATAATATATGAATAGTGGAAGAACAATTCGCGTGTTTCACCCACTGCAAGACATGTGATGCGAAGAAGAATAGCGCGAAATCAATACGAAGAACATGAAAAACATCTCTTGGAAACCACTCAAATAGAGTTATTCAACAAGTTCAAAGAAGAGAATCGTCAAATTCATGTTTCACTTAGTGCTTTGTTCAACAAAAACCATGGTATGTAAAACCTATCACCGTACGCGACACTTGTTGTTGCCGTTATCATGTGGAATTTGAGTTATATTATGACACATTCTTTGATTTCGGTAGAACATTATGGAATGATTCACCTCCTCCTTCCACTATCCGTGAATTCATATCTCAAATTCTATGTGAAAGAGAAAGCGATGAACTATTTTACAAAAAGAAATGTGTTCGTGGTAAAAAATGCGATGATTGTGGAAATTTGACTAAATTTCAAAACAAATATCGTATTGATATAAATGATCAATCATTGTCCAACATGAAAGTGAAATGGAAGAGATACGAATATACCAGTACATCGATTTAAAGTGCAGATAGTGTTAAAAGAATCGAATTACGAGAAGACGAAATTTTTCTAATAGACTTTTTTGAGAAAGTTTGAAGCAGAAATTTACAAATACACCATGCATTCCCATAGAGCTCGATGGCAAGACTTGCAATTCAAAAAATCTCGTGAAGTTTTTCCACCAGGAACCATTTTGTCGGTGATTGATTTTGCAGAAAACTACACATTTGTTCCACAAAAAGAAATTCAGAGTGAATACTATCACTCTGACCAAGTCTCCATGCTCGTCCATATTCTATATAGACATGCTGAACAAAATGTCGATCATATAGAAAGCACGAGTGAAAATCGACATATCATTAAAGAATATCATTTTTATATCAGTGACGATCGTACGCATGATACATGTTTTGTAGAACATTGTTTTGGAAAAATTTATGATTCATTGAAAAATCGTGGAATAACATTCAATGAACATTGGATATGGTCAGACGGATGCGCAGGTCAATTCAAATCTGCACGATCATTTTTTTGGTTGTGTCGTCTTCATAGGAAAACCTCCATTAAACATTGTTGGAATTTCTTTGAGACTGGCCATGGAAAAGGAGAACATGACGGTGCAGGAGCATGCATAAAACGAGTACTTCGAAGATACCAAATGAACCACTTTGCACGCCGACTTGCAAACACTGAAGAAGTTGTTCAATGGTGCAAAAATGCTCTAAGCCATGAGATTAACCCATCACGAGAAGTGCAAAGGTACATTCAATTTAATTTATATTGGTAATCTAATTTTAAACATTGTGCATTTATCATGCAATGATTATTTTTAATTGTATTTTGATATCATATTTACAAATTCTTTTTCTAATTTTCCATATAAAGGTTTTTCTGGCATATTGGAATCGGAGACGTAAATAGATCAATTGGAAATGAAGTTGGAACAATAAAGGGGACTCGAAAATTGCATTCAATTCAAACAAAATTGTCCACAAATGTGTTTGCATTGGATAAAAGAAAATATTCTTGTTTTTGTGATGTTTGCATAGACAACACAAAATCCAATGACATCTGTGAAAACAAAATGTATGTGAACGATTGGAAACATACGGAGCTAAATACAAAGGGAAAAATGTCTGTTGCAATGATTGAAGAAATGGAATCAGAGGAAACTACAATATCATCCGATGGTGATCGAGTTTCTGATCTTGTTAGAGAAGGTAACAATTGAATTACTTTTTAATGATTTAAAGATTTACAAATTTAAATTTAAATATGCATAATTAAATGTTAAATTTATTTTATTGTGCAGGAGATGTTTTTGCTGTAATTGCACCTATTGACAACGATGAAAATGTAAAGTATTATTTGATGCGTTGCACTGAACAAAAAATGAAATTATTACAAGACTATAATGATCACGGATTTCAGTATGACAAAGGGTCTATTATACTGAAAGGTTATTTTTTCAAACAAACTCGTCAAAGTGGAGACTTTGTTTACTTCGAAGACTATGAACCTGATTCTATAAGTTGTCAATATAGTCACTTGGTGTGTGCAGCACGCATAAAGTTGATAGAAGTTCAATCAAAGAAAAAATCAAAAATTAAGAAATGGAAAATGTCAAAATCCGATCATGAACGGATTATTGAGGATGGAATTCCATTAGAATTTTTTTGAGTGAAGTGTCAGGACAACAATTTATTATCTTTTAAACCTTTCGGTACTCAACTAAAAATTGAACTGCTTATGTTATTTGTGGTTTGCAAATGTTACAAATTGTTTGGGTACAAGCACGTGCTCTAGTTTCCACTGAAAATAGTTTTTCTATACATGTGCATTGATTAAAAATGTTAAATATGTATTGGATATATATATTCTAGAATGAAATTAATTGTTCTTGTATATTAATTGTTTTTGTATATGTTCTTTGACCATATGGTACAAATTATTTCACTTTATTTTGTAAAGTCAGATTCGGTCCCCATATGGCCTAGCCTCCAAGGGACGAGATAACAAGTGGTTGTCCCCACTTGCCAGAATC
Organism: Pinus albicaulis; assembly: GCA_034641835.2. Classification (NCBI taxonomy): domain Eukaryota; kingdom Viridiplantae; phylum Streptophyta; class Pinopsida; order Pinales; family Pinaceae; genus Pinus; species Pinus albicaulis. Next base: position 118,829 of record JAXQQM020081833.1, on the reverse strand, counting down.
TCGGCTTTTAAGTACAATTTTACTGTTTATGTCGAGCATCTTACATGATGTCCTAGCCAAAGATAGATTCTCTTTGTTTCAAGTTTCTAGTAAAATTTGTCACTGAATGCCCTGCTCGAACTCTTGTAGTAAACACCATACCTCATCTCTCTTGCTCTCCAATATTATTAGGTTTAATTATTATAACACAAAAATCGTTCTAGACATTATCAATAATTTTTTGCGCTTAAAGTAAAATCAATGAACACTATTAATCCAATGTCTTTACAAGTAATGTACCATCATACATGCGATTATATCAAATTAGAAATCAACATATACAATGAAATCAATGGGGATTGTCTTGTTGCAAGTAACATAATTTCAATTTACCATATGTGCAAATGTAGGTTGAAACCATCCAAAACTTTAAGTTGTAAATTGAAACCATCCAAAACTTTAAGTTGTAAATTGAAACCATCCAAAACTTTAAGTCTTAAAACCCTTTCGATTATATATTGTGCATCATTAAAACATTTAACATTTAAAGTTCATTAAATATCACATGCAAAATGTAGATTGAAACCATCCAAAAATGGAGTTTTAAAAACTTCACATGCCACATGCCAATTATAATTCAACAATCCAACAAAAACATTTAACAAATTAAATATCACACGCCACACTAAGACGACCACACTAAGAGGATTGGTGCACTTCGTTTGGAAGGAGTCGATATATGTCGTATTGGAGCGATTAGACAGAATTCGAAAAGGAAAGAGCTTGAACCAATTCAAGCAGACCCAGGATCGAATTGTTCTATGGAGCTTCATGAGAAGAGATAACAAATTAAATATCACACGCCAAAGTCGTTTCAAGTTTTTGGTAAAAGTTGTCGCCGAATGACCTACTAGAATATTATAAATACTCACTTTGTAAGATCATTTGGCATTCGGAAAAATTCGAAAGTCTTAGACTATCAATCAATTTAAAGTATCATTCACCATAGGGAGTGTAAAATATTCAATGTAGGTTGGTGACGATGCTCACTCCTAGCTTGAAGCAGCGCCAATGACCAATTCTTTAATGAATTCCAATGCACTAGACCAACATTGGTTCAACCTACTTGGTTTTTCACGCAAGAAATTCCAAGGATGGAATTTCTAGACAAACTGCTGAAATTGAAAAGCTTGACATGGAGATACGACAAGGTGAACAAAGACTTCAGGAACTCTTTATGGAAAGGGCTCACTTGAAGGAAATAAGCACCACGTTGCGGGGTAAAGTCAAGAACATGGAAGATAAGATCAAGAGGGACTTTCTTGATCCGAAACCTATTGGTTTGAAGAAAGAAAATGCATGTGTTGGCACACTTGGAAAAGAAGACGACCACACTAAGAGGATTGGTGCACTTCGTTAGGAAGGAGTCAATATATGTCGTATTGGAGCAATTAGACAGAATTCGAAAAAGAAAGAGCTTGAACCAATTCAAGCAAGCCCAGGATCAAATTGTTATATATGGAGCTTCATGAGAAGAGATATGTGAAAAGCACTGCTAAGCCAAGGGCTAGTTTGAAAAACATATTGGAAGAGGAAATGTTGAAGAAGATTGCGAAAGTAAGGCACAAGACAAGGAGGAATGATGATGAAAGTTCCTTGGACTTGAGATTCATGTCTACAACCGTACATGGGAAAAAGTTCTCTTCTTTGATAGACACGGGGCTACCCATAGCTTCCTAAGTCGAAAGGCAGCTTCATCTCTTAGAAAGAGGAAGGCTAGCATCGAGAAAGAGTTGAGTGCTTTCAAGGCAGTCAACTCAAGGATAAAAGTAGCACGACTGGTGTCATGAAAAGCACACATGTGAGAGTAGGCTCATGGTTTGGAAAGATAGACTTAAGAGTCATTGACATGGATGATCATTCTATGATGGACCATACCAATGATGGACCGAGACATGAACTCTTAATTCTTGTGATCAATCTTAAACTATTTTATGAAAGATAGATAAACCATTTAAATATTTAGCTCAAACTCTTGTAGTAAACACCATACCTCAAGTCTCTCTTTCTCTCCAATATTATTAGTTTTAGTTATTATAACACAAAAATCATTCTACATTGTCAATAATTTTTTGCGCTTACACTGAAATCAATGAACACTATTAATCCAATGACTTTACAAGTAATGTACCATCATACATGCAATTATATCAAATCAAAAATCAACATATACTACATAATGAAATCAATGCGGATTGTTTTGTTACAAGTAACATTTCAATTTACCACATGCAAATGTAGGTTCACATTCTATCATTCATGTAGTTTTAAAAACTTCAGATACCATTAGAATTATAATTCAACTATCCAACTAAAACATTTAACAATAAATATCACATGCCATGCCAATTATAATTCAACTATCCAACAAAAATATTTAACATTAAATATCAAATGTCAAATGTAATTCAATGACAACATTACTTCACATTCACATGCCAAAAGTACTAAAACCATCCAAATAAAACTGAAATCAATGAACAAGTTATTAATCCAATGACTTTACAAGTAATGTACCATCATATGTATGCAATTATATCAAATCAGAAATCAACATATATAATGTAATGAAATCCAATGACTTTACAAGTAATGTACCATCATATGTATGCGATTATATCAAATCAGAAATCAACATATATAATGTAATGAAATCAATGGGGATTGTCTTGTTACAAGTAACATTTCAATTTACCACATGTGCAAATGTAGGTTCACATTCCATCATTCATGTAGTTTTAAAAACTTCAAATGCCATGCCAATTATAATTCAACTATCTAACAAAAACATTTAACATTAAATAACACATGCCATGCCAATTATAATTCAACTATCTAACAAAAACATTTAAAACATTAAATATCACATGCCATGCCAATTATAATTCAACTATCCAACAAAAACATTTAACATATATGTCCAAAAATATGTCCAAAAAACATATTGTAATAAATATGTCCAAAAATTGTAAATCTCACTCAAGTATCAAACTGTATCAAGTTTAACAAATTTTAAAACCATCTAAATTTTGAAATAAAATCAAATCTACTGTATGTCTTGTCCGTCAAATGGAAGATCTAGCCTCTGGGTCCCGATTGGCTCGCTACCTTGTAAAGGGAAAACCTACATACACAATGTACATGTACTTGAACATTAAAATTTGAAGTTTTAAAAATTAACGAGAATATATATATGTCTAGAACTTCATGTAAAAAACAAAATATAACAAAAAAATCGCGCAATACCTCGTAAGGTTGCCTCTCCATTTGATGAAGAGTATCTGCCATAGAAACATCTCTAGTGGTAACCTGTACAATATACATGTACAGTTAAATATAAATTTATATATATATATATATATACATAAATAATTTATATAAATTAAAAACTTTCAAATGAAAATGCACGTGTGTACATATATATAAACTTATTTGAACAATAATATTAAAAAAAGAACTAAAGACAACTTCTTCAAATGCTGTGGATGTCCCTATCTCCGTCGCTAAAGTCCTCGGATTAAAAAAATCTTCTATACAAACCTAAATTCAAAAATTTTTAAATAACTCAAAATATAGATCTCTCTCTCTATATCTCAATTTTTTATGGAACTTTTTGAGGTAACATAAATTTTGAACTTGTGAAAAATTGTCCATACTTGGTCATCTCCCAATGAAGTAGAAGGTATATCTCCTAAAGAAGAAGAAGGTACGGGGATCCCAAAAACATCAGACGGAATCGGTACCTGTTAAAACATTTTATCGAATTATATATATACATACATGTACATGTGTGGCAACAATTATTTATTTTAGAGTCACTTAAAAAAAACTAACATACATGTGCCAACATATCATGATGGGCAGACCCATCTGCATCGTTTGAGCCAGAGGTCCCGAACGTAATATTAACATTTTCATCACGCATCATGCCTGAGAACTGCAAATGGTGTTTTAACATATAATCATACCTTTTCATTAGATTAATGTACACATACAAATAAATGTATACATGTGTACATACACATGTATTTATTACAAATTGTACACATGTATATGTAAATATAATTTCAAATCCTAAGGTCACTTACACATACCGTTCCGGTGCCCTCTTCCTCACGAAAAATTAGGTCTTGCAGACCATTGCGACAATTTATTGCGTATGTTCGGAGATCTTCAACATTCATGTTGTAAATCTCCTCATCTGTATGATAAACAAAATTGGCACGTGCATATTGACGTGCTCTTTGTCGATTTAAGCCAAGATCGACTCCACTCAATCCGCTCTGAACATTTTCAATCATAACATCTCTTGCTTCACGACTTATTTGAGAAGTCGCATCCATCTCTGATCGCAAGGTTTCGACTCGAGACGGTCGACTCACCAATGGCGGCTCGGGGCGAGGCAACTCCACATCTCGCTTTGCGCCCTTACGTTGACATAATCGACCTCTCCCCGGGCCAAAAAATTTTGAAGGAAGATCATTGTAGTCGGGTTTCATACCCTTAAAAAATTCTGCATAAAACATTTGTGCAAAATAAAGAGGAACCTCATCGTTCCATGGAAGCCTTCCAAAGGCCGCAAGATGTCGACTATACAAATATTTTGCTATGTGTGGGTGCTTGAAATACTGCACCTTCAACATCTTTCTTTTTGGCCCTTCCTTAAAATTAAACATTGACTTAGCGTCCTGTCTTGAAACTTGTTTTTTTATGTCCTGCCATTTATCGGGACCTATCACTGCTTCTCTTCTCTGTCTCATCACTTCTACAAATGAATCAGTGGTTGGCCCCAAATCTTTGTACACTTTTACCATTTCACTCAATGAATGTGCAACTATCTGTAGGTTTTTTTACTCTCAGCAGGTAGAGTCAAATCCTGGAGATCTGTCTGCAATTTTGCATAAAGGCTTTGACACCTTTGTAAGGTGCATTCCGCCATGTTCCTTTCCCATGGTATATCAGTAATCTCAGCCGGATAAGTTGTGCTAGGTTGACAGCCTTCTTCTTCAATGTAGCGCGTTGCCCTGCGTCTTTTTTGACCACTGGCTCGAACATTTTGAGCCTCTGCATCAATATATATATAATTTCATATATTAGAAAAAACATGTGTAAAAAAAGTTGTAAAAATTTAATGAAAAATATTGAAATTGATGGCAACCTTGATGTTGTTGGTTAACATCATCTCCAACATGACCCTGCTGAGAACCAGCCCCAGAATGATGCCGCTGAGAACCAGACCCACAGCGACCCTGCTGAGAACCAGCCCAAGAATGATGCTGCTGAGAACCAGACCCACAGCGACCCTGCTGAGAACCAGCAGCCATTGATTGCTGGCCTTCGGGGGAATAAATATCACCCCCTTCCGGCACCATGTTACCTCGACCGGTTGAACCTTGGCCACACTCCATTGATGGAGTAAAAAGCCTTCTCCTCTTGCCTCCTAAAAATTAAAATATGAAACTTGTTAACAACTAATTTCACTCACAAAGTTAGTAAAAAAATCAATTCCATATGTACACACATGTATGTAGATTTAAGATTATATTTAAATACCCTGAACATCCTCCGATCCCCGCGACTCCATATGGGATTCGGTTGATCTTCGTCTTTCATCCTCCATGATGTATATCTATTGGTCAACATTCACAAAATAGATTTCAAAAAATCAATACCTCAGAGTAAAATCCAATTTGGGGATGTTAAATCCAATATGTTCTATATTTCTTACATTTCGGCCCTCCTATTTTTCTTTCCAACCAAGGTTTATAAAATAACATGAGAAGCAACATGAGACTTAGAACAATCATTTTCATTATCTATATGGAAGGCAAGAATGATTATATCCCCTTGAGCTTAAGGGTATGTAGTTTGTCAATTTTTATCATATATTTTTTGGTAAGTGTAAATGTTTTTTTTATCTATAGTACACGTCATGAGTTCCCCACTTTTACCTTATGTAAAGCATGATTCTAGGATTACTAAAATTTGTACTTGGTTTTTAAAGAATATATCAAATAAAGTTTTTGAGAAGCAAATATGGCTTTTTCCTTAGAATTTGGCACTTTGAATTTCCTTACCCATATTTCTTGTTAATGATTATAACCTTAAAATGGCTAATATTGGTTTGTCATCATCATCTAAAAATGACTTGGCACATGAAAATTTACCATGTCCATCATCATCACTTCACCCCATCTCATACATGACCCCTTCTACATATTATATGCATAAATTTTTGAAATGTCATCCTCTCTACCTATCCCATGAATGGATTGTGACAACAGGTGAATAAAATACAATTTATAAGCAAAAGATAGTTTCTAGCTTGTCCTCCTCCATCCGCCCCATAGCTATGATTTCTCAATTTTCCACTTCCAAATTTCTATTCTCGAAATTCATTAGCAGCTAATTTTATCGATAGCCACACCACTATACATATAATTATCATATTATACACTACTACATTAATGAACTCTAAGTTGTTTGTTATTGTAAATTCCAATAACAAACAATGTTAATTGAGTTTAGTAGTGTATATAACAATTTCTTTGACTTCCAAGTGTGTTGTGACTAAATAGTAGAATTAACTACCAAACTGAATTTCCAAAATAAAATGTTGGAAGAGAAAAATAGGCAATCATTAGATATGGAGTGCGTGGAGGAGGACAAACTTATACTGATCATTTCCTTATATCAAATTTCCTTTATTCACCTAATGTCACAATCAATCGTGGTCTAGATAGAAGGGATGACCTACCATAAATTCAATTATATAATGTGTAGAAGGGTCATATGTAGATGGTGTGAAACGATGATTACAATCATGATAATTTTTCATCTACTAGGCCATTTTGAGATGATGATTACAAACTAGTGCTAGCCCATTAAAGGTTATAATCATTGGTGCCTAATTTGGGGTGGACAATTTAAATCAAGTTTGTATCAAAGTACAATTTAGCTCATTTTAGTCAAGGTTAGTTAGAAGAATTAGCCAAAATATGGAGACAATTATCACCAAATCCAACGTACGATTATGCATGACGGAGAATATCTAGCGCTTTCCCTTGTTAAATATATTAACAAGGGAAAGCGCTAGAGATTCTCCATCATGCATAATCGTATGTTTATGCTTATAGAGTGAAAAAACTAAAAGAATCAACTTGTAGGGTCATTTAAATGGGGGGTGGAGAATTCCTGGGTCTTTGCAAATTCAAAGTATGGTGCATGTTGCATGAAGCAAGATGTTGAAAGTAGAGTTATGTTAGACACACATAAATGCAACAAATATGGAAATTTGTACATGAGCTCTATTATTTCCTTTAATATGTGATCCATGCCTTTCTCTAATTCATATTTTTATCTCTTCTATTAATTATGTTATTCTTTCTATGTATTGTTCTAGTACGAGGGGGTGAAATAATTTCGTATCATTTTCTAAGTGGTGAGGTCGTTTGAATCTCCAATAGTTGTGTTGGTGTGGTGGGAACCATGCTAGGAGTTGGGCATTCCATTGATATGGTCAAGGTACTTAGTGTATGAGGAGCATCCAAAATTAGGCGGATTGGGATCTTGATGAGGGGGATCCTGAACACTTCAAGGGTGAACAACAGTATACACATGTTACTCGAAAGTATTACTGGCATGTATGTTATAGAATCATGTTACTTTTCCATGTTTAATATTGCGGATGGTATTTTGAGCTGTTGTAGGATGCTGGAAACCCCGATCATGATGATCTGAAAATTCCTCGCATTCGATTTGAACCCCTACACTTGAATTTCTTCCTACACCAATTGGATCCTCTTTTGGCACTCCCCTTTGTTGCATCACGATTAATATCTATTGAGATCTACAACGAAGCGGGGTTTCATTGTGAAGTGTCCTCTGTGTAGCCCCTCTACCATCCTATATTTCCATGCCTATTTTTTTGTAATAGAAAATGCCCCAAGGGGCATAAATTTTAAAGAAGTAAATTTTTCAGTATGTAAAATAATTATTGAGAGGAAATAGAGGCACCCCCACAAATGAGTGAGCAAGAAATTGTGAACCTAAAAGAACAGTGAAAAATTAGTAGAACTTTTGCTCAACATAGATCAAGATATTGAGAATGAAATATTAGTTCATGCATTGCTAGGTGTATCGATAAGTCAAACCCCTGATATCATAAGATATATTAAGAATCAAAAAGTCATAGTGCTTGTTGGTTTTGGTAGTATCCATAGGTTCAACGATCAAAGATTATGAAAGTATTTGAGTCATTTTGTGTGCCCAATGGAAAATTTTGAAGTATCAGTCGCTAACAAAGGAAGCATTTATTGTGGAGGACAACACTATAAAAATAAAACTTAGTATAGGAGAGTTAGATACTATAACTTATCAAGCCCCATGTATGCCATTCCTTTGGGAAAAGTAGATGTGGTTCTAGGGATTAAATGACTATGAACTTTGCGTATAGTTATACAAACTATAATGAATTATTTATGAGATTCAAATTATATGGAAGTGATTATGAACTCAATGGGCTAAGTTCTCCACTTTCTCAAATGATCAGCTCACACAGAAGGGAAAATTTCCTAGAAAAGAGTTGTCGTGGTCATTGCTAAAATTTAATTGATGGAAGTGAAGTAGAAATATAATATTCCATTAGAACTAAAATGATCTACCTCTGGCTAGAGATCATGAACATCAAATTGAGCTCATACATAGAAGTACAACTCGTTATAGAAGATCTTATAGAATAATAAACATCTGATCTGAAAATTTTAATTTGGTTCTGTGATTTCATTGACTATTTTAGGGGTTTACAAATCCCCAAGTCCCCAAGATGGGAAAACATTGGACATGGCCCCAGATAGTGAATTAAATTAAATCCTCTTCCCATAAACATTTTTCCTATTTTTTTTTTTTGTTATTCTTCTATTAGCGGGATTAATAGAAATGAAATCTTTGCATTGTGTTCTTGGATCAACAACATTGTTCTTCTGGAATTCGGAGTCGAACCCTCCTTGTGAAGTGATAACAAGGTTTCGTGGTTTCTCTGGGAGTTGAATCACTTAATCGATTACAAAGTTGTTTCAAGGGTTGAGTATAGTAGCTCCATTCATTCTGATATTCCACTTCTCGTTCATCCTCTCTCTTCCATTCATCTGGAGCATCTCGAGTTCTCCAACATTACGAATTTTTCTTCGTCCGCTCGTTGGAGAAATTGGTAATAATAATAAACTTAATAATCTCTTTTACATTAATATTAATAATATTAATAATAATAATAATATATTTTCTATTGATTCTAACAGATAATACTCCTTCCTTACTTCATGGTTGTGGGCGTGCTAAGGAAGGAGTGACATGGTATGCTAGGTAGCGCTAAGTCATGTGAGAGTTACAAGGTGAAATGCGTCCAAGATGTTGTAGGTGCCAAGGCGTGCCAACATGTGCTATGAATGTTAGGGAGTGTCAGGGAAACACAGGGGAGCACTAGGTTAAAATGCATGGAAATGAATGAATAAGAGTGTGTGACAAGGGGTGTCATCAAGTTCCAGGTGTGCTAAGGAGGGAGTGACATGGTATGTTAGGCAACGTTAAGTCATGCTAGAGTGCCAGGGTGACATGTGAACAATATGTGTCAGGTGCCAGGGTGTGCCAACATGTGCTAGGAATTGTTAAGGCATGTCAAGGAAACACAAGGGAGCACTAGGTCAAATTAATGCATGAAAATGAATGACTAAGAATTTCTGACAGGAAGTGTGCTAATGAGGGAGTGATAAGGTATACTAGGAAGTGAAATCTCAAAACATGTATGCAAATTTAAAGTCTCACTCATCACTTTGGCTTAGTCTTGGTTTAATTTTCATCATAATTCTTCCTCATGTTAAGCCAGTCAGATTTACGCTTGATGGAAACAAAAAAATATGACTCATCTTGAGCCCAAAAATAATCAAGCTCATTATTTCTATGTACTGGAAATTTTGGAGTGACTTCAAAATATTTTATATGTACCAAAAATATTGTTATATCGGCCTTCGCCCCACAAGTTATTAATGTTAAGCTAGGAAATCTTCACAGAGCTTGGCTATGGATAAGCGAGGTAATGTTTTTTTTTTGAGTGGTTGATGATAGCACGGTGAGGTTGTTATCCTTCTATTCTCACTCGAAGGCTATGTTTTTTATTGATCCCTTCATATTTTTGGTTCAACAATTATTGTGCACTTGAGTTTCTTCTTCCTATACTCATGTCCTCAGAATTTCGGTTTCCCCTTTTCTGAAATTTGGAAGTTCTGTTTTTAAACCTGTAACAATTTCCCTATTTGGGGAGGCACAACCCACATGGGGGGGTTGCTGCCATTGTTGTTTACTGTACTAGACAATATATGATTATGAAAACACTGATTACTTTTACACCATATTTGGATCTTTATATCCATAGTTGACGTCGGAAAAACATGTGCTCATTAATCTTCTTAGCAGCTGAATCTGCAACTTTCCAAATTTTAGGGCAGAACCTTTGTTTTGATAAGGAAAAGCAGTTCCTTGTTCTGGGTTTGGATAGAATAGAAACAAATTCTAATTTGAAATTTTCACTACTCGACATATTAGCTGATAAATTTAAAATGCATGCTAACTAGTCAAATCTTATTGCTCACAAAATGACAAAAGTAGACCTGGATAAAATCAACTCAATCAACTTCTTAATCATTAGACTCATGGCCCCTTCTGTTTTACGAGAGTAACACTATGTGAATAAGTGCAAATATGACTTGGAATGTGATCTTGATTGTGACAATACATCAAGATTTCCACCTATGCTATATGATTTGATAAGCTATTTAATAATTTGGAAGAATGTTCTACAAATTGATATCTAAGACAGATTTCCTGTTGCCTTCAAACTAGAGGAAGAATGTAGGGAAATGGTGGACTTTCATTCGATTGATCTGGGATAGTACTTTGCAGATCAGGTATGAGTCATTTTAAGCATATTAAACTATTGGCGCTCTGCCTGATCATTTTTGGAATATGAAGGCAACATTCTTGTTTTCCATTTACATACAAGAATTCAGATTTTGAATTGTCTTCTACACATTTATTGAAGATTCTAGAAATTAACAAGAATTTATTAAATCAAACATTGAAAAATACAGGAAAATTAATACCGAGACATGCTTAAGTTCTATTTTCTTGCAGTTTCAAGAGGCTTATTAAATTACTTTGAAATTATATTTTCATGACAGTTTGTTAGAAGTTTCATTTATAGTGAAACTAGTCTTCTGTGGGTTATGATTTATGTGTATAGCATTCATCGGGATGGGACGATGGCTTCTAAATCACCTTTATTGGTATGTTTTAGGAGATTGCACCTAACCATAGAATGAAATTGGATAGATTTGGGGTTGATTTTCCCATAGTACGCAGACATGGTAGCAACGCCCATCAATTGAAAATAGTTGTTTTTGACAGTTCAGAACTACATTTTCTTATACAGACTTACTAAGTCCTAGTTCCATAAGTGATGAACAAATAATACAATTGTTTCGTGTCATAAAAATGTTGTTTGAAGAACATAAGAAGACAAGATACATGCATCTGGCCTTTCACACTCGAATCATTATACCAGTTCAGCCACAGGTATTTTTGTATTCTTACCACTCAAAATGTATTGGCGCGTTGAACCTCGACCGGATGCAGCAGAACCTCGACCAGCAATCGATCTTAACGGTGGCGCAGCAGAACCTCGACCAGCAATCGCCCGGAAATCGCCCAGCGCAGTAGAACCTCGACCTGCAATCGCGCGGAAAACAAACAGACGCGCGAAAAAGATCAAAACAGTAAACTGACAACCTTCGCGGGCGATTTATTTATAAAAACGGAGTTCGGCCGAACTATTAGTTCGGCCGAACTTTCAACTGAGTTCGGCCGAACTACCATTGCCGGTTTTCCAAACCTCCGGAAAAAATTCTATTTACTGGGCCGTCACAGTGCCGTCAATATAAACGGATTCAAAAGTTCGGCCGGAGACTATTATAAAGACAAGCCGAACTTTATAGAAAATTTAAAATTCGTAGAACTATTTTTGAAAAAATTTTACCCCCGATTCTCACAAAGCAACTTGACTTCACGTTTACTGGCAGTAGGAAACACAATAAAATTTATCCCAATGTAAAAAGGGATTGAGGTAGGAGGATAAAATAAATCCTCTTTAGTGTGAAGAGGAGAAAAATCAAGGAGCTAGCTATAGTTGACTAAGTCAACAACGCTATCACAAGGGAGGGAAAGCTACTAGGGCAGCACAGTTTTGAAGGAGGAAACTTCTCAAGGAAGCTACATCACCAATGAGTGGAGCCCGGGATGGAGAAGCTCATCTAGGATAAAAAGGAATGGATAGCAGCAAAGGATTCATTCATTCATACTTCTTGTTTAATTTTTATGACTGATTGCAAGCTTCAGCTGTTTAGCCAGAGTTGCAGCACTATTTAGTGCAAGAGTTCTCATGTGGGAATTCTATCTTCATCATTGATATAGCTGATTGGGAAGCTAAGGAGGAGGTCTTGAGTTCAATTCTCATCATCTATATTGAGGAGAGCCATCCTTTGACCTTGAAAACGCAGTCACTTCCAGTGAATGCGTTATTTCTGCAGTAGTTGAAGTAGCTGGGGTTGTATCTATCCATTTGTGCCTATTTCTGAAGAGGAGGAGGTGATTGAAGAGGAGGAGGTGATTTCCACTCCAAGAGATATATTGAGGAAGGCCTTGGGTCAATTCTTATATTGTGTGTCCCTTTTTAGAGCATATCATTTTTTTCTCAATTCAGAGTTGTTGGGTACAACGTTATTTTCTACAGTGTTGTATCTTATGTTGCTATTTTGTCGGAAACCCTTGCCAGGGAGTCCTAAGGTGTTTGTAGAAGAGGTAAATCCTCTCATATATGATTATATAATGAATGAAAGCTCCAGATATATGTTATTACATCCATTTCTATAATTTTCATAATAAAAATAACGTTGTTGCTACCTCCGGCATTTCTGTTTTATGATGTATTGGGGTTGTGATGCTTTTTAGCATAATTGAGTTGGGGAGATCTGTTTAATGTAGATAAAGTTATTTGTTTCTGATGCCCTTATATATTTAAGCTACATAAAGCATATTTTAGAGGATCCAATCCTTGGACTGCATTATTTTTGCACTAGTTTCCTTATACACCATCCTCATTGGAGATATTGCTGAAATTCCTGAAAAGGAATATTACAAGTTGACGGATTTGCGATTGATGTACTAGATTGGCCATTGTCATCGGTAAGATTGCACAATAAAATGGGTAAAAACTACTCCCCAAGAGGTAAAAAGTGAAAAGTAATTGTTTTTTACTATTTTTGGCATTTATAACTTTTTACAACCCTAATTAGGTTTTAAGGCATATTTTTCAATTATTTTATGATATTATTTTCGAAAAATGGGTTTTATACATGTCTCTTGTGCAGCAACAGGTTCTCATGCAACAAGGATGAAGTAACAAGTTATATTTTATACTTTTTTGGACTCGGTAAAAACACAAAAATGTCACTACTGGAGTCATCTTTCAGTTCTTTTCTGACTCTCTAAAATTGAAAATATTGCCAAGACACTTGTTGTTTTGAACTCGTTAAATGGTTGCGAAATGATATCTACCTAGTATACGTTTACCCCTTTTTCGGGCTGGGATGGATTATTTACGAAAAAGGAATACCTTAGCCTGTCACGACTAAGAGGTTCTCTCAGACACAGTTTTCTACCTTTTCGAATCTATGAGACTACCTACGAAAAGGGACTGTTGGAGTTTTCTTTTTTGACTTTTTTTCAAACTCTCTAAACATGAAAGGATGCCAAGTTCTCCCTTTGTCAGACTCGTTAAACCCTGATGACATCAGACCTCATCACCATGACATTATTCGAGTTCCTTCTTCATAGGGTTTGTAAAATGTACTAGGATGGATTTGTCCGAAGGACAAACTTATAGCACAAGCATATGATATCCCCTTCAATCTTGTTTTCAAACATAATTGGGGTACTCTCCAGAAATGGTGGGGGAAAATGGAACCATATTTTAGTTATGATTGGCAGTATGTCGCTCTTGAACATGGTACTTGTTTGCATTCATGTTTGGTTGGGGACATCTCATTTCTTCATGTTTTCCTCCATGGGATTGGGTAATATTTTTTGACCTCTCACTCACTCTTTCTCACGTCATCATGACCTCAGATCCTTTGATGTCAAATACTGCCAAATCCAGTGTCGTGTTGTTGATATGTTCAAGAGAAGTTTGCCTCTGCAGTTTTCAACCTCCCTCTGATTCTCTATTAGTCGTGATTCACAAACATCATATTTCTCTGTCTCGTGTCGATGATGTGGGAAACATTATGGCCCTCCTTTGAGCAGGTCACTTCCTGTCGACTTCATCTCATTATCCAGGAATCTGATCTAGAGACTCCCTTCCAGTACCTTGAACCCTGCATGCCTTAATGGCAGGTTTTTCGCATTCAACGCAAGGTACACATCATCGGCCTTCGACCAACTAACTTCGCGAGTGTTCGATGCCAAATCACTGTTCACATTACGTGGATTGTGCCTTTCGTACCTTGAGAGCCATTGTCATTATTGGTGGTTCCTCTTGCGTCTGTTAACGACTTTCATCATTGGTTGGTAATCAGAAGATTTTATTGCATGTTCGAATTCAGCTCATACATTCACATGCTAGAAAATGTACTTATTCACGTCGAGATGGAGTGCAAGACCCTGGATTATGTCTGATAAGATCCACGCTATGGGTTTTTTGTGGATTATCATGACGTATTGCATGATTCTTTGATTGGATGGCTGTGACCATACCTGAGTCTATTTGTTTATCTTTACTACTGGATGGCTGCGTCCATTCCTAGATCTCAGTTTTTGTATACTCTATTATGGATGGATGCGCCCATGCCACATGTTCATGTATCAGAGATATTAGATTGTATTTGTAATTTTAGGTTTTCCAACAATGGTGTTTTGTTCGAACACGTTCTCATAAAGCATTTCGCCCCTCCCTCTCCCTCGAACCTCATGCTTTAGGGGGCATCTGTTACATAGAATTTTGTCACTGTCCCTGCAATTCCCAACTCGCACATTGGAGGGTCATTTTTGTGACCAATGCACAGTGTCATGCTTTGCAAATTACATCCATGCATCCCTTTTGATGAAGGAAACATTCTTCTTGTTGACATTTCCCTAAGCAGAGCTGTGAAAATCCCTATTTTTTCCTTGGCGCGAGTATCCCTTTACCTCCTCGTGTCGGCCTGGGAATTTTACACTAAACCTGCATCACTTGGCACTCTGTCCCAGTGTGATTCCCATGCCAAGCTATTTATGAAATGTTTTTTAAAAATAGAGGCAGAGGTTCCATTCCAACCACCTCGGGGATGATTCATAGGGAGTGGTTGAACTGAAACAACCACGGGCCTCCTCCTTTAGCTAGTAGTTCCCACCTCCCTTGAAACACTCCTAAAGGATAGGCCTCCCTTCCACATTTGTAGGGATCCCAACCTCCTATTTTTCCTATATATAAACAAGCCTTCTCTCCTTATGAAAACTAGCTGAACTAGCTGTAGATGAAGTGTTGAACTTGAGAGACTAAGCTATCATTGAATAACCGAGTTATTAAGAAGGTAGAACAAGGATAAATCCATCAACGGGTCCCTTATCCCATCCGAATTCCTTGACGAGCTTTGAGACGTGCTTCACTCGAGCCCCGTTGGAGGAGACTGCAAAGTCAAAGCATGGCTTTATCTCTTCTTTCTACCTTTTAATATAAGTGACTATTTTTTGGTTCCCGTCTTGTGTTTTATCCTTATCGAATGCAATATGCTAGTCTTCTCTTACTGACTAGTAGATTTTGGATGAAATTAGTATGTGGGACATAGTTGTCATTTTCTGATCTTTGTGTAGGTATCCAAGCATGACAAGCAAAGGGATTGTGACTTTTCGAATCGGGAGCGAGCAGTTCTCATCACCACTACGATTGCCAACAACAGCATTGGACCACAGGTAGGTTATCTTATCACGTCTTCTTTTCATTCGAATATCTAGGAACCTACACCTTAGCATGATTCCTTGTTACTAGACCCACCCTAGGGCTAGAGGGATCGTCTCTATCCATAGAGAGGATTTACCTACATAACAATAGTGTCGGGCGCTGAAAGGGTAGCACCTACACGAACGTGCAGCGCTGGGAAAAACTCACCCAAATTCTCACTGAAACTTGGATTTTTCTCCCTGAGGGTTTTTACTCTTTGGCAAGTGAAAAATGAGCCAAGTGACAAACACAATGACACTTTATAGTCTTAGGAAAATAAATTTAACCCTTGTGGACCCATTTTCTAATGTTTTTAGTCTCTTTATCACTTTTGCTAATATTCTTTTTCACCTTTTACAATAGGTGACTTAAAAACATTTAAATGGTGTTTTTCCTTTCTAACCATTTTTCTTTGTTGCTCTACAGGTTGTTGTCATGGTGAACTTTGACTTCCTTTGGCCTATTGATGCCTTTAACACTTTTTTTATGTAGATGTCTGTTTGAGTTACGCGATTTACTGTTTTTTGGCTTGTTCATGTCTTTCAATCACCTTTAGTCAATAAGTGTCATGAAAACCTTGAAGTGACTCTCTTCCCTCTGATCTTTGGAACATGCTAAAAACACTTTGACAACCTTAGGCACTTGCATGGTGGCAGTATCTTTAAAACTTATGTTTTCTTACCTTGGAGATTAAATTTCCTTTTGCTTAATGGGTGACTAAGGAACTTGTTTTCATCTTTCTCATTGATCTATAGGCATGATTGTTGGTTTTTGGATATGAACAGAATTCAACCATTTCCTCCACATAAATTATCAACCCAAGGGTGTTAGTTATTGCAAGACTAACAACAAATTATATTTAGATAAAAGCACATGGTCTATTGTAGATCACAGGTTTAATCTATAACACACAAATCACTGTAACAGTAATGAAATGAACTACAGAAATTAAAGGGTATCCACAACAATTAAACGTGACTGTAACAGCAGTAAATAAATCACACTAAAGCACAACACTGCAAGGAAAAATGGAAAACACAACACCTGATCAGAAGAGTGGGCCCAACTCTCTGATCAGGGCTGCGGTAAACTCACGAATTACAGGAGAAGAAACAAGCTGTTGTGCATTCAATTAATGATAAAAGAGATTCATTACAAGATCTATATGACAAAGGGCTTAACCCTGATTTACAGCCTACAGGTCTCTTTATACAATTATCCTGAAACCCTGATTCCTCTCAGCAACTTCATCGTTACAAAAATACATCTTGTTACAACGGCACCCAACTTTCCCAATAAGAAACAGTGAAAAGGCCTAAGATAGCGCTGATACAACCAATTCTGTTACGTTGTAACAACAAATAAGGAAGATGTTGGAGATGATGGGTTGTGCCTTGACTTGCAGCCGCAATGCTCCTGTTTTAGTCATATCTGAAGAAATATTGGAGTTAATATGTAAAAAGGTAAAACTTCCATTAGAAATACTTCATTAATCAAATATCCCATGAATGATAGGAATAAGGGTTTTACCTCATGCATTTTAAGAATAATAATGGTAGAAAGAGATTAAAAATAGGGTAAAATGGGAGAGAAAAGTATACAAATTCGGTACCCAGCATCTCCCCCCAACTAATCTATTTGCATGTCCTCATGTAGCTCGTCATCTCCTCAAGTCGGGGTTGGACCAACTGTGATCAGCATGAAGCTGTGTGAGGTCATATTCTGCAGCCATTTCTGTTTGTGGTGGATTATATCCTTCTGTCAAAACAACATCCTTCCACCATTCTAGATCAACGTTACATGCAGGAGTGTATTGCTCAGCTAGCAACCATAGAAGGGGAAATTGAAACCTTAATCCCATCCGTCTGACTCCATAGGTATGAATGCATGCCACGTAACGTGGCATTCTCTCTAAATCAAGTGCAAAGTTGGGTTCTCCAAATGGTTCTCTTTCCCTGACGGCTGAGGATGACAACATCCATCTTTCCTGACAACTATTTAGTGCTTCCTTGCAAAACATCATAATATGGCCGACACATAGGTTAGCGCACCATTTCCGGGTTGCCATCATGTGTTCCTTACGGCCCTTAATCTATAAAAATGTATAATGCTTGTTATAAATGTTTGAGGGCTGACCATGCTCTCTTTTCATTATTAACGGCTTTCCGGCTTGATTTTCTTCAAATGTATCCTAGGCATTTCTCCATTTAATCTGATTGATGGTATAGGAGGTGAAATCCCTTAAATGGATCTCCCCCACGAATGGAACGGGGTTAAAATACTGATCATGTCTTAAGTAATACCCATGCATATAGAGCTCGCACATTAAGTGTTTTCTGATAATGTCATGAATTTTTAAATACGGAGAAACTGAATGGGGTCCTCAATTTTGTACCAAATCACCTTATATATACTTTCAAGACAAAAGAAAAGAAATTTTTCATGAAGGAATATGGCATAGCTATGTGAAGGAGGTCTACAAGCCATTACCTGTTGTGCTAGGGAAAACATCTTCTCCTTATCTATCTTCAGCAACTGAACTTGTTCTTCCAACTCCTCTATTCTGGCCTTCTGTGCTTTGCTTCAATAGTGCCTTGTATAGCGGTCAAGTAACACTTACTTTGACAACTCCGGTGGCATGTCTGCCAGGTTCCACATGTTTCCTTCTTATGGTCGCTTGCCGCAGATTGCCACTTCTAAATTTCAGTGGCGAATACAAATTCTCGACCTTCAAACAACTCTTCAATTGGGCCAGTCTAGGTGGCTATCGTGGAGACTTCAATATTTGGCTTTATTTCCCTCCATTTGTAGATTTTTACCTTCCTTTTCGATCATCAAACTTGCTTCTTCAAATCCTGAACCTCCCTTTTTAGTCTCATGGTTTCACTGAACTGCAACTGATACTTCTACTTGAGAGGTATCCTTCTTTTCTCGCATTGTTCAACCCATTCCTATTTAACAATGAATTCCGTTTCTGGGCCTAGGGCAGGCTCAGAAAGTGGAAGAACGTTGCCGAAATTCTCTACAGATTCTCTTGTCAAGCCCTTCTGTCTGGGCTCCCTATCTTCAGGGGATTCTTCTTCCATGTTTCCTCCAGGAACGTCTGCTGTCTGGTCAGTAATTTCATTGACCCTCTTGTGTTTCGAGGTTTCACCAGAACACTATCTTCCTTGTGAGCCTCTAAGTGTTCTGGTTCGGTAGTGGCTGGGCCAATATTGGCCGTGTCAACAAATTTAAGCACTGGGGGAACAACTACTTCTTCCATTAACCGTTTGGGCAAGCGGAATCCCCTCGCTCCTCTAGGAATCAGGGACTGGAACAGAGAACGGGGAACAGACTCATCACCTTCATTTCTGGTTTGGACGAGGACTTCGTGCATTGCTACTTCAACCAGGGTCGATGCTGGTTCTTGTCAGGCAACATCGATTCTGCGGCTTATTTCCCTTCTATCCTTCTGCACTTTGCTCGCTATTTCTTCTTCTCGAGTCGATACCGGTTCTTGTGGAACAGTATCAACCTCCTGGTTCATTCCTTCTTTACCTCCCTGTTCCTCATGAATCACCTTTTTTTCACAATAGGTACCATTTCTTCAGGTCGAGCGTCGATTTTGCAGGCTGACTTCTCCTGTTCTAGCCGAATTGGGGTTGGTTCTTGTGTAACAGCCCCACTAGTATCAGCATTCATACTTATATGGGTAGGTGATGTTGTTTTTTGCAAAACAGCATCATTTTCCATTTCTCTATCCACAATTTCACTCCTTTGTTCTTCATTAACAAAAGTCGACGACTATATAATGGTATCGACTTCCTACACAATGTCCATCGTTTCTTTCTTTGTGGGTTCTTCAAGCAAGGTTGGTTCATGTGTGGCAGCCTCGTTTATGCCACCTGTTAGCCACCTATAAAAATTTTCATATCAAATGGTGGCTAAATCATGTTTTACGCCTTCAAGAAACAAGTTTTATTGCCAAAATTGTTAATTCTTGAAGTCTTGTGAAGATGACTTGTCCTTGAATTAATCTTCACTACTGTTTTCTTCTCAATTCTGAAAATTTGTTGTTTTCTTGAAGAAAAGATTGCTGCAAAAATCCATTTTTCCCTCATTTTCCCCTCCTATCACTCATAATTAACCTCCATTTCATCACCTTTTTCCCCATGAAATTCCTCTATCTTTCCTCATTTCCCTTCTTCCCTTCATAAAAACCCCTTTGATAAGGTTTGAAACTCCTATTTTACCTTATCAGAAGCTTCCAAATCCTTTGAAAAACCTTGAAAAATCATAAAAACCCACTTTTGCATTATAGGTCTTAAGCCCTTTTGGCCCCAGCCCCCAAACCACTTCCCCACCATATAACCTGTGCTTAAGACCAAGAGTTAAAGTCCCGAGTGTTTATCACAATCGAAGTTGTGCGATGGGCGCATTTCTTCGTTTAAAGGAAAGGTCCCGATGTGACTGGCTCCTTTTTTATAAACTCCCAATCTCTTGCTTCCTTCACATAACCTGGAGCCCACAATCAGGCGCCAAAGCATTATATAAAACCCTCCCCGGTGCGAATTTCCCATTGTATTTTATAAAATACCCCATTTTTTCATATTATAAAGAGTCCCGACGGTTCATTGGTTGGGCAAACCTCCACCGTTGATCTTAAACCAATCAACAATCGACAAGATTTGGCATCAGAGATTTCCATTGGGCGTGTTTAAATATTTTATTGCCCCTTCCCGATTGCCGATCTTTCGATGGCTTCTCAGCCGTCGATCTTCCCCGCCAGGCCTAGATCTAATGACCCACATCGCTCCATCCCAAAGCCCATCCCTCTGCCATTGGACCTCCACAGAAAAATCTCCGCCGTCAATCTGATCCTCAGATCAACGACCCTCGTTCAATCGCATCAGAGATTTTCATTGCGCCTTTCCTTTCTCCTCTTCCGATCGCAAATCTTTCGATTGTATCTGGGCCGTCCATACACTAAGATCTGACGGTCCAAATCAATCCTCGCAACCTTTGATAAATTCATAAAAACCCGCTTTATAAAGTTTTTCAGCGAATCTCCGTCGTTGATCTCTGCAGATCAACGTCCCGCACTAACCCAAATTTCGCCCGCCCCTCGCCTCATATTTTATTCCTTTGATCCCAAAATTCAATCTGGGCCATTCATTCCATTCATCCAACGGTCCATAATCATCCCGATAGGCCCAACTCCTTTGGGTCCTACCCTTCCCAGATCAAATCTCCACCGTTCATTCCTTGATCTGACTGTCCAGATCAAAACCGCTCAGACCCAGCCCCACCTTTTATCGCCCGAGCATCTATTCTCCATCGCGCTCTCTCCACGACCGCCCGATCTAAGACCTCGGATCTGACGGCCGACGCGTAGTTTCGCGTGATTTTAAGCCCGAAAGATAATGTTTCAAAATTATGCAATGAGGGTGGTTTTAAAAGGCCACATGTCGGCCAGTAATGCATATCGCATTCAAAATGTTAAAACCGTCTTCCTCCCTTTTTGCAGTGCGAAACTAGTGGTTTCTTTGGCCGAAACAATTTTCCCCATTTACACTGTGTTTTCTTCTGTGTGATCTCCATCGTTGATCTCTAAGATCCAACGGCTCACATTTAATCTTGTTGTTTTTTCATCGCCCTCCACCCATCCTCCAAGGGACTTCATCGATCAACCTTCGCCATTGATCTCCGTGGGCTAATATAATTCAACGACCCAGGATCGTTCTAAAACCCCAAAATTCCTTTCAACACATTTTTCCTCCGCCAAAGGTCTTTTCCTATTTTTCTTCGCATTTTTGCCTATTTTATTATAATGTTGCCCCTCTACATTATATTACCTCAATCAATCACGACCGTTGATCTCTGCAGATCAATGACCTGGACTTAATTTCCCCACCGTTTATCCAACCGCCTCCCATTTGACCCCCCGCAAATCAATCCTCACCGTTGGATGCTTTCATCCAACGGTTGCGATCTAACCTCAACCTCTGAAGCAGTTTTAACCTTCCTCATAGGCTTTTTCTAATTTTTCTTTGATTGTGCAGGTTTTCATAGTTTTTCAATTGTTGTAAAAGAAAATTGAAGGCCGGGGATGACGATCCCCTAGGCCTTTATTCATCAAAGAGTATCATTCCACAGGGTTCAACACCATGTTTCATTTGTGCCTCATGAGCACTGATGCCATTTTAAAACCCTTTGTGCACCTGCACATCAACAAGACACCGCAAAAATAAATCAATCAAAGAGTATCACTGTTAAAGGATTTAGTCACAACAGAGATGAAGACTTGAAGATTGTTTATACAGTTTTGAGTTATTACGGCCCAAATCGACTATCTAAATGCCTAATCCATCCAATTAAACACAGTTTGAAGAACAGAAGACAGAATTTAGGCCTAATTAATCCTAACACACAGAATCAAATCAAATTAACAGTGTTTAAAGAAAAGAAATAATATCTATCAGCCCGAGAAAGCCTCCACTGCCACATCAGAGGCTAATTGAATCCTCTCAGCTACCAAAAGCCACCCGCAGCCTCAAAGCATTCAAAAGAGGCCATAGTTATTACCAGAGCAGAATATATTTTCATCAATACGGCTGAATAGTTAATTCAACCAAAGGAACTTATTGTAAACTGTCAGCAGAGTTATTACAAGGATAACGAAGGCCCTTAAAGTCAACAAAATCTTCCCAGCAAGCTTAATACTTAATGTAAAACAATTAATGCAGAGGAATATCTAAAATTTTCTCCATTCAGACCCTCAAAGGCCGAGAAACATTAATCTGTATTAATTGAACCTAGAAGATCTTTTATCCCATCCCACATCCTCATTTCTTCTACAAATACTTTTGTAGAAGATGAGATAATTTTGGTCACTGCATATCTGTTTCCTGTAAATAGTTTACTGAAGCTGCTGTAAGCTCTGTTTGTAATTGAAGATACCTGAGTTGAGATGAGAAGTTTGAAGTTGTAGAGACCCACTGGACTTGATGATTGTAACTGGTTTGAAGCATTCAAATACAAGCTAATTTATGGGATCCTAGTCTATGTCAACGGTGATGTTTTTCTTATTGTAAATTGTTATTTTATTTCTGTTTCCATTCTGTCCATCTTCTCTGATAAAGAACAACAATTATAGAGTTAGGATTTACTGTCAAAGGTAACCTCCTCTTACTGATAAGCTTTATCTACATGTTTTCTTCCAAAATTGTGTATTTAAGAATGATTTAATACAGTCCAAGCAGTTAGGAATTCTGGCGTTCCCTCGTCCTACTGTCTAAACTAAAAATTGTTCTTGAATTTTATTTTCAGTTTCTACCAAGTAAAGTTAAACTAGGGAAGTATATGGTGAGCCCTGTCCTCTAGTTTTATCTCCAAAGGTTGTCTGAAAATTTCCCTAAGAGTATGTTGAAAGCAAGCTAGGTTCAAAATCCTTACCTGATCTTAGACTATTATTTTTTATCTTATGTGTTGTCTTGATAAGTCTGCTAAGTAAAGCTGAACTAGGGAAGTTTATGGTGAGCCCTGTCCTCTAGTCTCTTCTCAACAGTTTCTTTGAAAAGTTTCTCTTAGAATATGCTGAAAGCGGGATAGGTTCAAAGTCCTTACTTGATCTTAAGCTGTTATTTTTCATGTTTTAAATGTTTTCTATTGAAAGTGCATCAAAAGCAGGCTAGTTTCAAAGTACTTCCCTGATCTTAGATTATTTTTATGTATTTCTTAAGTGTATGCCGAAAGCAGGATAGTTTCAAAGTACTTACTTGATCTTAGGCTACTCTTTGTTCTTCATTTGTTTAAATTCCCCTTCTTATCGTTTCACTTCATACCATAAAATCAACTTTAAAAGAGATCCTTAAACATATATGACTTGCCCCATGGACCACTCTTGAACCTTGGTGTTTCAATTAAATCCTACTCTGACTCCATAGCCCAATGGATTGAAGATTTTTCTTGCCTATCTTTTTAGCTGAATCAATTTTCACTTTCATCCACCTTCATCCTTCATTTAGACTTCCTTCACCTTCACATATCTTTGCCCAACCAAAACAAACAAAAACCTTGTTCTTCATAACTAGCCTAATATCACATTCAAAAGCTTTAAAGATAAATCAATCTTTGCAATTATAGAGAGATGCCTCTCTGGATTCAGGAGGACTAGATCCTAGAATCCCAAAGTGTTTCAAGTGTTCTCCTCGCAGCTTCAATCTCACCAAACTGCTAAAATTACCGGAGATAACACCACCAATTAGCTCACTCCATTCTTATTTCTTCTTGCGGGATTTTCAAGCGGAGTTGGTTCTTGTGTGGCAAGCCTCGGCTGTGTCACCAGTTACCTCCTCCATTCTCACCTCCTTAGTCTCCTGATCGACCATCATCTCTTCCTCCTTGGGTTCCTCTAATCAATTTCCATTTCCATTTCCTCGGATCCTCTTGATCAATTTCTTCTAAATGTTCTTCTTCTACCGGACCAGCTAGAGAGGTTGGTTCTTCTTCTCTAGCAGCGTCATAGTTGCTACCTCTTCTTGGGACGAGTTGCCCAGGAGACCGGAAGCCTATTTATTGCATGCATGACCAATAATCGCATCAAGCGTGATTGGAAAGTACTGTCGGCATTCGGTGTGAACGTTGAGCAGCACGGCTGTGCCATATCTTTATGATTGTTTCAAGAGGAAGAAGGGCATGTTTAGGGCATGCACCTGATCCTACGGAAATCAGAGGTGCGCTAGAATTTTAAAGTGGTATTTGAATAGAGTTGAGGCCCAACCCTTGTAGGTAATTTATTTTATTACTAAACCTACAACTTCATTCCAAGGATACGGTACCGTTCGACGCTCGTATCCTCTGCCCATTTGAACAACACTTTCTCCTACTTGTAAGAACAATTCGGGGAATTCTGGAAGAGAAAATTTTCGAGAAAACCATTGCTGCGCCTGCTGCCTCAGCCCGCTAACCTCTACGATTTCCTCTTCTGTAACAAAAACTTCCAGACCTCTAACCCGTAAATAATTCTCCTCTAAATCAGGTGAAAATTCTATTGTGATACCTCCATCAAACCCCTACAATCTATCAAAGTAGGTATCCCACCTTGCGTCGACAAAGACTTACCAAACCTATGGATTTCTACGAACTGAAACTGTGTTTTCAGGCTCATGACACCCATAGTGTGGAGACTTGTAACAACACTTCTTGTAACAGCAGATCATTGGGCAAGGTGGTGGGTACCAAGTTCGGAGGAACAACATAGTGAAAATGGAAAGGTGGTAACGGTAAATACAGTCGGTAACTCTCGAAAACCAAGAAAAATCATGAAAGAATATGGTAAGTGTGGTAAAATAGAAATAATAATTGTTCGTATAGGGTGGACGAGACATCTTACGGATCCCAGTACGATTTAAATGATGATACCACATATTGATGGGAATCGTAAGGTGTACCATGAGCAGAATGACATACTTAATTTACGAGGTAATTATTACACTGTCCTTGTAATGACGGCACCCCTCCCCCCCCCCAACTTAAATTTTTGTCATCCGCGGCATTAAAATCTCCACATGGGATATTTAATTAAATCAATAAAAGTCACGTAGAGGCATACCTGACGGCTTACCTGGACGATGTGACGGTTGATAGGATGACGCGCGATAATAATGTGGATGTTACCTGTTAGGTCTCCGTAGTTTGCAATATTGGAAAATACAAACCCTACAGAGCCTACATCAAAACCACTTTGGAATCTGAGGATCTAGCCATCCTAGATTCAGAGAGGGATCTCTCTATATATGTATTTTCAAAGATATAATATTTAAGGCTTTGAGTATGATATTAGGCTAGTTATAAGGCACAAGGGAAAGTTTGTTTTTGGTTGGGATGAACCTCATCAAAATAAAGGAAGTCTTATGAGGGGTAAAGGTGTAAGTAGGTTGAAAATGGTTCAGCTGATAAGATAAGCAAGAGACTGCTTCAATCTATTGGGCTATGGAGTCATAAAGGATTTAATTTCACAACAAGTTTCAAAGGTGGTCCATGGGGCAAGTCATCTATGTCAAAGGATTATTTAGATTGATTTGATGAGATGGAAACATAAAAAGTGTTGTGAAAGAAACAAACACACAAGAAAAACAAAGGACAACCTAAGATCAAGTAAGTACTTCTAAACTATCTTGCTTTTGGCATGCACTTAATAGAAAGACACGAAGTGTTGAAAAATGCGGAGGGGGCGGGTGAATCAGTATTTAGAGCTGATTAAAAACTTTTTACTTTTTCTTTCTCTTAAACCCATACGCTACTTTAATGAACCCAAATCGCATATACACGCGTATATCCTTAAGAAAACTTGCGTATGTACAGAGATCTTGTTATGCATTTAATTCTTTACTTAGATCATTGCATCATTCATTCATCAGATGTTTAGTAATCAGTAAGCATGTGCAGTAATAACAGAATAAACCATCACACACATGAACACCAGTATTTTAGGTGGAAACCCAATTCGGGAGAAAACCACTGTTTATGTTGCCTCTGTCTTCAATATTTATTATAAAGAAAACATCATACAACCATGTACTGGCACAGACTCATACCAGCACGCAGGCACCCACCTGCAGAAGGCTACAACCTTCTCTCATTGACCAACCTCTCCTGGAAGGGAGCTACAACCCCCTGCTCTCGTTTACCGGCCTCTCCTGGAAGGGAGCCACTACCCCCTGCTCTCGTTTACCAGCCTCTCCTGGAAGGGAGCCACTACCCCCTACACTCGTTTACCAGCTACCACTGGAAGGGAGCTACAATCCCCTCACTGAAGGCTTCGACCCTCAGCACCATCATGGACCACGTTTCATCAATTTTCATACTGGATCCAACAGCTTCCACACAACATACCTTGTAGGCCACTGCACTATCTCATTTTGTTTGGACCCTCCACACATTTAAACTCAACATCTGGCTGAAACCCTCTTACCATTCAATTCATTCATTGAATCATCCTTCAATCAACCAACAACTTGATCTTTAATCAACATGGTCAGTAGCATAATCAACATTCAAACAACCCATATCTATATGAATACATCATTGACATATAGAACTAAAACAACAAAACATATTAGACATTTCATTCCTCATACTTAAGCAAAACCCTAGATTCCATACGCACTTTTACTTCACTGAACCTGCATATATATGCACTTTCACAGAGACAAACTTGCATATATATGTGCACATATTTCAAGACTGACCTCATATTCCATACACGCTTTTGCTGAAACCAACCGTGTATATACGTGCTTTCTCTGCCATGAACCTGCGTATAGATCTGCAAACATTTTAGGGCTGCAGAACTCTTCAGAACATATAAATAGCTTAGATCTTACCCTTCACTTCAGCAAATATTCTCCAGATCACAGATATAAACATTCCATAAACAAATCTAGAAAATACATAGTCATTTCAGATCTAGAGATCCCTCTTCATCATTTTCTTCATAGGTGCATTATTAATTCAGATCAATCAATAAACTGTTGCCCTTCCATGCAGATATACTTTAGAGTGAAGTATTCATTAAAACCCAGACCTATGCCCACTCTTGCACTATGATCTTCTTCTCCTTATATAGATTTAGCCTTTGTCAATACCATGAGTCAAAACCACTCAACCGTTGATGGTATTCCTGGACGGGATCAAATAGATAATCCAGCGCTCAATACTGTGGGCCAATACCATGGTCATGTCTTCTGTTTTTATAAATTTAGAGCACAAATAGGCATACACTACTTGGTACGTACTTTTCCGCGTACATACGCTACTTTTCCTTTACAAACCCGCGTATGCTTTGTGACATATCTTATTCATCATTATTCTGGCACTTACTAGAATTTATTTCTTTGTTACTTCTGAACTGCTCTGTAGATACATCAAATTTACATCATTAACAAATAGGTTTCTTATCCAAAGACAACTCATCAAGTCAGTTTCCATCAAGGACAACTTCATCAAGTAGGTTTCCATCAAGGACAACACATTGCACCATATTGCCAAGAATCTCCCCCTTTGGACTTGATGGAAACAATGATGGTGGTTGATCACTACAACAGATAGATACATTGATTATAACCATTATTCAAACACCATGATACTCTCCCCCTTTGACATCAAGGGCAAAGGGTGGATCAAAACCAAAACAAGGTTTTTCTTCTCTTGTAGAAAGAAGAGCTCTGTAGATCTGATGTGCACTGAAGTTACCATGCTCCCCCTGAGTTCATGTTGAATCTTCAAACATATGTTTCAATGAAGTACATGACTCTATGACCTTTCCTATCACCAAGGACTCATACTTACATCAATGATCCAACCAAGTGGATTTACATATGTGACTCAAGTACCCAACCAAGTGGGTTTACACCTTTTGACTCAACTACCCAACCAAGTGGGTTTACAAATTTGAAGAAGTCCTTACATGACTGAATATAACAATTTACATCATAGGTCTCAACATAACCTTTTCATCAAATTACAAATATGACTTTTTATAACCAATACCAAAAATACCTCAAGAGAGAGATCATATTTCAGAACCATCATAATGCCAACAATGCATTACTCTCAGCAAGGCTAATGCCCCCCCTGAAACTGTGCTCCTGTCCTTGAGCTGACTCACTGTTTTTCTTATCAGAAAAAACATACTCTTCTGTCTCCGACGGAACTCGCGTGTATACGCGGCTTTAGTTCATGAAACCCGCGTATGAAAAGTGAAATACTGAAAATTTCACAGCTCCATTTTCTCCTGGATTTATACATTCTGTACCTGTCTTCTGTTGTCACATTAGATGCACTGTTAGAAATAAACACAACCAGAATTACCAAACCAACCATGGGAATCACCATATATTGCTCCCCTTGTGATGATACATTACTGATTCCTATAATGTATCTCACATCACTCCTGCAGTCATTATGAGAAGTAAGCTTTAGAAGTGGAAGACTGCAGTAGGATTATTATCCCCTACGTTTTTGACCGGTCCTCCTTCTTTTTCCAGCTTTGCTTGAAATTTCTTATTGTGTGCTGGAAATTATCCAATTTCTCAGATCTATTCATCCTGCATTATTTTTCTACATGTCCATACTTGTTACAAGCATAACATCTTGCGTGACCAGAAAAGTAAGCGTAGGGATCATAATGTGTTTTTCTATTCTTTCTTCTATTGCAATCAGTTGCTTTATGACCAAACTTGCTGCATGAAAAACAATATCCCTTAAAGAAACCTGAGTACCTTTCTGTGTAGAATATGTTTGTTTGTGACTGAAACAATCTGCTTCTGCAATTGGCTGCAACATGCCCATAATTATGACATTTAAAGCATTCAACATTATTGATCAAGGGATGGAATGATTTCTTTTGAGAGTTCATGATTGTCGGTTGACCTTCTGTTTCTTTCAACACGTCAGATTTTGCATTGATATCGTTTGAATCTTTAGCACTTCCTTGTGAACTAGATTCTCCTTTAACAGTTTCATGAAAACCAAGACCAAATTTAACAGAAGGAGACCTTTGACTACTAAGAATATTGTCCAGAATCTTAGTACTATCTTGAAACCTCAAGAGTTTATCTTTTTCTTCTAATTTACCTTTTAAAATGTTTACCTCAATCTCCAATCTTTGGCATTGCTTCTTCATACTTTCTTCGACCCTTCTTCCTTCTTCTACTTGATCATTCAATTTTAAAATCTCTTCCTTCAACCCATTTTCTTGTTCTTCAAATGTTTGTAGAAGTTCTTCATTCTTCTTATTTGATTTTTCTAGATCTTCTTTCAGAGAGATGATTTCTGCTTCAAGTCCTTCACTGTGATTGGTTACTTCATCGTACAACCTTTGATACTTGCTTATCTATCCATTAATTCTAGAGATCATATCTTTGTAGATAGATTCCTTCTTTTTAAATTGATCTTCAACATTGATCTTGAGATTTTCTTGTAGACCCATAATATTACTTTCACTTTCTTTTTCACCATTGCATGCACAAGGAAGTGAGTTACAACAATCAGTACCTGATTCATCATCTTCATTTTCTGTTGTACACTTCTTTCTTTGAGTAGCCCTCTTCTTTTTCTTCCTTCCCATTGTGACGAATCTCCTTCAAGCGATCAAGCTTCTGCACAAGGACCTCCTCTGATACCAATTGTTGGGAAAAATACTGAGAGGGGGGGTGAATCAGTATTTAGATCTGACTGAAATTTTTTTTTTTTTTTCTTTCTCTTAAACCCATAAGCGCTCACCGAATCCGAAAGCACATACACGCGGATATCCTCAATGAAACTCGCGTATTACTAGAGATCTCATTATGCAGATAATTTTTTACTTAGATCATTGCATCATTCATTCATTAGATGTTTAGTAAGCAGTAAACATGTGCAGTAAGAATAGAATAAATCATCACACATAAGCAACACACATGAACACCAGGATTTAAGGTGGAAACCCAATTCGGGAGAAAACCACCGTTGTCGTCGTCTCAGTCTTCAATATTTATTATATAAAGAAAACTTACAATTTTGTACCCATACGAAGACCATACCAAAGACGCAGGTACCCACTCACAGTAAGGTCATCGCAACCTTTCTCGTTTCCGGCCCACCACCGGAAGGAGCTTCAACCTCGATCCTTGCCACTGCCTTCTCCTGACCCACCATGGCCCCCGCTCTCGTTTACCAAACTCTCCTGGAAGGGAGCTACTACCCCCTGCTCTTGTTTACCAGCCTCTCCTAAAAGGGAGCTGCTACCCCTTGCTCTCTTTTACCAGCCTCTCCTGGAAGGGAGCTACTACCCCCTGCTCTCGTTTACCAGCCTCTCCTGGAAGGGAGCTACTACCCCTTGCTCTCATTTACTAGCTACAACTGGAAGGGAGCTACAACCACCTCACTGAAGGCTTCGACCCTTAGCACCACTGTGGACCACGTTTCATCAATTTTCATACTGGTTCCAACAGCTTCCACACAACATACCTTGTAGGCCACGTTTCATCAGATTTTCAGACTGGACCCACTCCACACATTTGAGCTCAACATACATCAAACTGAAACTTATAACCCCATCAATTCATTTATTGAATCATCAACCAGTCAACCAACAACTTGATCTTTAATCAACATAATCAGCAACATAATCAACATTCAAACAACCCAAATCTGTATGAATACATCATTGACAGATCAGAAATTTCATTCCACACACTTCAGCAAAACCCTAGATTCCATATGCGCTTTTACTTCACTGAACCTGCGTATATATGTGCTTTCACAGAGACAAACATGCGTATAGATCTGCAACTATTTCAGAACTGACCTTTGATTCCATACGCGCTTTTACTTCTCTGAACCTGCGTATATACGCGCTTTCGCTGAGATGAACATGCGTATAGATCTGTAACTTTTCAGAACTATGCAACTCTTCAGAACAAATAACTCAGATCTCGCCCTTTACTTCAGCAAAGATTCGCCAGATCACAGATCTAAACATTCCATAAACAGATCTAGAAAATACATAGTCATTTCAGATCTAGAGATCCCTCTTCATCATTTTCTTCATAGGTGCATTATTAATTCAGATCAATCAACAAATTGTTACCCTTCCATGCATATATACTTCAAAGTGAAGTATTCATTAAAACCCAGACTTATGCACACCCTTGCACTATGATCTTCTTCTCCTTATATAGAGTTAGCCTTTGTCAATACCATGAGTCAAAACCACTCAACCGCTGATGGTATTCCTGGACGGGATCAAATAGATAATCTGGCGCTCAATACTGTGGGCCAATACCATGTTCATGTCCCCTGGTTTTATAAATTTAGAGGGAAAATAGGCATACACTACTTGGTACGTACTTTTACGCGTACATATGCTACTTTGCCTTTACAAACCCGCGTATGCTTTGTGACATATCTTATTCATCATTACTTTGGCACTTACTGGAATTTCTTTCTTTGTTACTTTTGAGCTGCTCTGTAGATACATCAGATTTACATCATTAAAAAATAGGTTGCTATCCAAAGACAACTCATTAAGTCAGTTTCCATCAAGGACAACTTCATCAAGTAGGTTTCCATCAAGGACAACACATTGCATCATATTGCCAACACATAATTTGGGACTCTATCAATATTATAAGAAGAATAATATATGGATTCAATAAAATATCGTTACAAAATCATATCTAGTGGCTCATATTTTCAAATTTATATGAAGTTTAGGACTTTGTTTAGCCATTAAAAAAAAAAAACCAACAACTTTTTTCCCTAATATTTTGCAAACCTTTAAGGAAGGATTTGTGCTGAGGATTCACAAGCTCCATCTTTCCATATTTCTTCTCTTATAACAACATTATAAACTAGAACTAATAACAACATTATAGACTAGAACTAATACAACATTATAGACTAGAACTGATAAGGATCCTTCTCTAGTGATTTGATCAACAACACTATTTTCTTTCCCCATCTTGTATTAGATTTCAAATTCATATCCTTCAAGCCAAAGGCTCCATTTCATGACCTTATTATTACCCTTCTCAAGTAATATATGGTTTTTAATCATCCCAACCATATGATTTAAATCCATCCTTACAATGGAATGGACCGGTTTCAAGTAAAATATAAACCTTGTGATGCTCCTTTTTACTACAAATATTTATTTATGAATGTATGGATACCTTGTCTCTACATAATTAAATGTATTAGAAGTATACATGAAAATTTATTCTATCCCATCATGATATTTTAAAATTACTCTTAGCCAAGTTGTATCAGAAGTATCTGTCTTTGAGATATATTGGAATCCTTCTATTGATTGTCTTAATTTAGGAATATGATGAACTTTTTCTTTAATTCTTTTATCATAAGCATCTGTCTCCAAGATATATTGGAATCCTTCTATTGTCGGTCTTAATTTAGCAATATGTTAAAATTTTTATTTAATTCTTTTAACAATTACAGTCATCTATAAATTCCAAGGAGCATCCTCTTTTTAAGTATTTTATAAATACATTTGGCATCTTCAACCTGTCCCTTATAAAAATGTTGAACAAGGTTAAGGGAGCCCAAAAATATATACAAATGTTTCCTTGTCTTTTATTACATCTAGGAAATGTATAAGTTTCTATAGAAAATGGTTTGAAGATCAATTTTTCCTTTAGAGATAGTCAATCCAAGGAATTCAATCCTTATTTCCTAATTTCAATATTTTTTGGAGAAAGGGCTAAACCATGTTTATATACCTTCTATGAAATTTCTCGATTTTTTTTGCATGCTACTTAAAGTCCTTTGAACTATCAAAATATCATCGATATACAAAATTATAAAATCCAATCATCAAATATGTCCTCCATTATCTTCTGGAATTTGAAGGGAGTATTTTTCAGACCAAATGGCATAACTCACCATTGGTACTAGTTATGGGAATTATGAATCCTATTCTAAACCTTCCTTTGGGAGAAATTCCAATTTTCCAATATCCACTTTCGAAATCAAATTTAGTGAAAAAAAATCCATCCATGAAACTTTTGGAAAATTACTTTTTTATTTCACATTGGTTATCTTAGAGGTAGTAAATCCTTATTTAAATTTTTGAAATTTATAACCAATATAGGCTTCTTTTTTTCTTAGAATGCTTATTGTCATAAAATACTGGACATACCCATGGGATTATACATATCTATTAATTTTCTACTAAGAATATATTTTATTTATTCCTTGCATACTCTCTATTCTTTGGGACTTATTGGAATTTTTGCATCCTTTTGAGGTGTTCCATTAAAGCTATCATCATATGATAATTCAACAAAACATTTTTCTTTGGTCCAAAATGCATTTGGAATTTATGTAGTACCTTGGGTCCTGATTTTTTCAATTATGTGAGCAAGGACTTCTTTTACATGAAGATTTACATTATTCACAATCATTTTGATATTTGAAATCTTTTATAAGGATTCCCTTGTTGTATCTAAACATGATATTTCATTTATGATTATAACTTTATATGTGTTTGTACATGGCACCTTTGTCATTATCTCTCTAAATTTCATTGAGACAAATCCATGATCAAGAGTAAATGGAAAATGTCCATTTAAAAAATATTACACCAACCAGAGATCAACACCATGATTATATTCATATAAGGTTACAATTCTTATCAAATCATTTATCAAATTGGAAAGTTGGGTGCATAACTTGAAATTGTTAAAAGTTCTCCATTGATGGTTTAAATCACTGTATTAATTGATTTCCATTCAAAGCATAGGACTAACTAATATTTTTCACAACTTACCATTTCCCTTGTATCAATTTATGCATTCAAACTATATGTTATAACATCATTCAACACTCTTGTAGTTCTGATGTTCTTGTATGGCCTTGGGCAACCCTTTCTCATACATACTTAATCTTATATTAAAAACAATATTTTTAATTTCATATGCGACTCTTCCCTTTAAAAAGTGTGTAAACACGCGGGTACCATAACAAAAATCTCGCGTATATTCTTAAAAATATGAAAAAATAAAACAAAATCCTATTTTTGGGAGGGATTGATGGGTTCCACTGGAAGCCCACCTAAAGGATATTTTGGCCTAACTAAATCAACCAACTTATGGTGGTATTTATACACCTCATGGGAAGGCTTAATTACAATCAAGGAGATAGGATATCAACATTATTGTCATTTCAGTCCCTAGATCAAGTCTAATTTTTCCTGTGCCTCATGCACTCCTAATCATAGGAAACCATTGTTTCCTTTCATAGATGCTCATACATCATTATATGGAATCCTTTTGCATATGATCAAGAGGTGATCTTTGAGGCTTGGGATGGATGGATCCAAAGGAAGATTTCATTGGTGTCATGGTTGGATCAGGTTGTATCTCTCCACTACTATTTTCTGATATTAATAAAGAAGCTATGTCTGAGTGTCTCATTTCTGAAATGTTATGATCTCATGTTTCATTATTCATATGTAATATTTCATGGTTTATATGTTTATACTTGATGCTACAATATGTTTATTATGTATGCACCTTGAATTACTTGCTATATATATGCTTCTCTGAACTGTGTTGCAGGCCTGATCACTTTGGAGGAAGCAGAGATTTTGAACCCTATGGGATCGACATAAAAAGTAGGACCTTCAGATACTCCCCTCAAACCCAACTTTAGTAGTTTATATCATTTTCATGCTTGAACAAATGCTTCTTGTTGATTATCTTCTTTCTCTCTATTGAGGTTTTCAACCCTTACCACTGGGGAATACAATCAAGCATTTCCTATAAGGGTTTTTTTCGTTCATATGGGTTATTTCCATGTTTTTTCTTGAATTTTCCAGTCTTGTTGACTCATTTTCAGTCTGGTCAATCAATGTGATCTTCTGGATTAGGTCTATGTTTACTTTTCCATTTGCACACATTATTTGTTGTAGACAAAAGCATATATACGTGGATTCTTCCAAAGAAACCTGTGTATATGCTACTTTTTTTAGATACAATCGCTTATAGACATTGTTATGTATTGATACAATCATGTACAAATAAGAAAATTTGATTTTTTCCAGTTTTGGCTTGTGTCAGGGATTTGGCCTTGTTTCTACATGTTTCTTGAAGTCATTTATAGTTGGGAATGGTCTTGTTTCTTGTTGTTGTCAATTCTTCCATCTCTTTTTGCAAAAAAACGTGTCAACCTAGGGTTTGTGCTTTTTAAAGTTTTTGTACGAAAGTTTGTGTTTCAAACCTTCTTTAAGAAGTGTCTGATTGTTCTGTTATTTTGGGATAGTTGGTTGGTCTTTAACTTGTTTATAACCCTATATTTTCATTACTTCACTTTGCACCCTTGAAATTGACTCATTTTTCTTCTTTTTGTTTGTTTAAACCTAAGGTCTTTGCAATTTTGATTTGGTGAAAGATTTTAGTTCTCTGAAATCTTTTTGTTCTCTTGAATCTTTTATGTTTCTTTCATATCAAGTGGTTCAAGTTACTTTGGTCTATCATTCACATTATTCTTGTCATATTTATGATTATTTATGACTAACTGGGTATGAGTCTCTTTTCTTGATTTTGATTTTGAATGAATGATTGCTTCTCCTTTCTGAAACTTTGTGTTAGAAGTCCTTAAAAAGAAAAAGAGAAAATTTTTTTCCTTTATTTTCTTTGGTTTTTGTATTTTTAACCTTTTTCTTCTTTCAAAAAGTGTGTGAATATTTGTTTTTAGGTTGAAATTTTCTTTTCTTGGAGAGTTTTTTTTCTTTGATCTTTTCTTCTCTTTAATTGTCAAATTTTGGCTTTATTTTTTGAAAGAGCACATTTCTTTGTTTTGAGCATTCCATAGAATATTGCATTTTGGCATTCTAGTATGTGCTAAGGTAGTTTTCATTTTAGGAATTTTAGTCTCTTTTTGATAGATGTTGAATGTGTGAGTGATTTAAAAGGAAAAATAAAATATGTTTTCTTTGTTAGATCTCTCTTAGAACCCAATATAAATCACTTTTCAATGAAGAAAAATAATTTGCATTTGCATGTAGCCTAGTATTCTATTGATTTGTTTCTTTAAGAACATCACAAGTTGAACTTCCGCTACCCTTGACCTAAATAAAAACCAATAAAATCAAGCGCTTAATCTAAAATGAACTAGATTTTTATTTTTGTTATATATACATCAATTAGTCTAGGGAATTTAGGGCCTTGGAATATGTGTGTGTAGAGTAAACTCTCCAAGGCCACTCAAAACTGAAAGTATATAAGTTTATTAAAGAGTGAAAATCTAGTATCGTTAGGTTATCCGGGGAATCTCCTTTAACAGAGGAGTCAAGCACGAGGACGTGTGAAGATAAGGAAAGAGAGATATCCCCTCTCCTACTTATTGGATAACATGCCCACGACTATTCTGTTTGACCTTTGATTACGAGTTTGTGACCTTAGTTACCTATCCTAGGGCCCACACAGTTGACATAAGGGGGTAATTCCCATGGTACTGACACAAAAATTGCATCACTTTCTTAGTACTTTTGGAGGGTTCCCTTGTGAAGCTTGGGTACTTGCACCGGAAAAGGCTATTTTCTGGAGGTCAGCGTAATTGTTTCTGATACCTTCGTTGGTATTATTTGGTGGTAATTATCCCAAAATATCTTTGAAATGTCCTTATCTTTGCTTTCTTTTATTTTTTTGTCATTCCTAATCACCTGGAGCGGAAATACCCGGAATTTTCTTGCTTGGTTGTATATTTAGGATATTTTTAGTGAGTTCTCTTTGCTCCTAGATTTCCATAGTTATTTTTTGAGCCTTTAATTTTTTCTTAATAATTAAAATTAGTTGATTGACCTATTCGTCAGTCTAGGAGGCTTCGTGGTATTTCACCTGGGAGCATCAAGCCTTCATCTAAAAGGCGTAGGAGAAATTTTGTTGGTGCTTTTGGACCAGTATTAGCTAATGCATCAGAGACATATCCTTCTCAAAGGGCTCTTATTTCACAGGGGGAACCTAGTCTAGTTCAGAATTTGGACGGAAACTCTTTGGTCCTTGATAGGGTACTCTTCCAATAAGAAGATGAAGTTCAAATTGAAGACACCCCTGAGACTCCTGTGACTCCTTCGAAACCTCTTCCTTATAATCTTCCTTACATCATAGAATACATGGGTACCCCAACTCACAAGTCAGTTAGCCCTATTCATTCTCCTTATTTTTTTCTAATGGCCAATGTTAGTGGTGCAAGTGTGGCTACTAATACTTATGGTGTACAAAATCCTCCTGCATTTGTAGGAGGGGGCATTATTCCTATCTCTATTGTTGCACCCAGTACAACATTTGTTGGGTCTACCCCCATTCTGGGTTTGAGGGGGGGTACCCAACCTTCTGACCCTTTCACTGGTGCTTATCATTTTGGGATGCCATCTAGCGGGATTCCTTTAGTTCCCTCAACCTTTTTTTCTATTGTTTCTATATTTATGACTTCAATTCCAAGTGGTTTGAAATATTTTCAAGGCTTTTCTTTTGGAATTCGACATATTCCTTATTTCAATCAATATTTGAACTTAGGATCATTACCCTTTTTTGGTCAAACTAAAAATGTTAATCATTTTCAAGGGAATCGGTGATAGGAAAATCCTTCTATTAGTGGTTTTGGGGATGCGAAAATCCTCCTCTCATTGGTTTTGGGGCTAAGAATTTTTCCCATATATTTGGTCAGAAAGGAAATATGTCCATCCCTACTGCTTCTACCTCACACGTCTTTCCTCCTCTAGCTAGTGCATGGAATCCTTATCAGGGGCTTTCCCCTTCATATCATATTCCAATGGGAGGAAAATTTCCTATGAATGGTCATCCTGTAGCAGCGGGTGGATACCCTTAGATTACCTCTGGACCACAAGGTCCTCATTATGGTTTAGGTCCTTCTATGATTAACTTGTGGTAGCCTAGTGCCTCTCAAAATCTAGGGTAATCTTTCTCGAATGTCGTGAATTCTACTCTTGGAGGGTGGAATTTTCTTGTTCCTCTGCGCTTACCATTCCTGGAAACTTTGAATTTTCCATATCTTTCAAAACTCACAAATGATCTGATCCATTAAAATTTGGTTTCGCCTCAGTGTCTATTCCTTCTCAACCTTTAGTAGTCAATGTTGTTCAATATTCAAATCCTAAAGGAAACCAAAAATCTGATGGGAAGAAGAAAGGATGTGGTAAGAAGAAAGATAAGGGTGGGAAGGGAAATGCAATCAAACCCAGTAATGATACTAGAGAGGGAATGAAGGAATTGGAAAAGAAATTCAAATTCCCATGCAATTTATGTAGTGGGGATCATATTAACCATCTTTCCCTAAGATTCAGGATGCTCAGTGCTTGCTAGCTCAATACAGTTCTTCTAGTTGCCAGATTTCGTTTACTAACCCTTTTGCCCAAGGGCAGCAGATTCTTTTTGGCACTAGTGCTAGTACTGGAACCCCCACAAGGGGAAAACGGGATGGGGAATCCACATCAAATGTATATATGGTGAATTTTTATGTTGATGTTGCAAAAATATCACATGAATATGGAGAGACAAAACCTTCTAAGGCTAAGGCTTCCTATGATATTGCAGAGCCTCTCCATATCAAAAGGCCTGCAGTTGATCCTATACCTCAGATGATGAAAGTATCTACAAACCATTCGACTTACAATTCTGACACTAGGGCTGCTAAAAAATATTCTATTGTTGAATATCTAGCTCAGAGCCCCTATGTCCTGACAGTGTTAGAGATACTCCAATCGTGTCCTACACAAAGGAGTGCATTTCTCACTGTGATTAGAGTAGTAGATCTGAAAAACTCTCTTGTGATCACGTTTTATATGTCAAGTGTTAAGAAGAGACTCCCTCATCACATGGCTTTCCAAATTAAATCTACATATTAGAATAAGACAACCTTTTGAACTATAGTTGATGAAGGGGATTCCACGTGCTTCATGTCAATGTCATGTTGGAAATTTATCGGGTCATCAAAAGTTGTCCCCTCTCCTACTCTCCTTACTGAATTCGATGTTCATTCTCATAGGTTACATGGAATTCTTCCAGCCTTTCCCGTCTGTGTTGGGGGCAAGGTTGTCAATGTCGAGGTAGAGATAGTTGATGCCAATATTGAATATAATCTTTTATTGGGTTGAAATTGGGTTTATGCAATGGATGCCATTTTTTCATCTTTATTTTGCATCCTATGTTTCCCCCATGAAGGGAGAATTGTTACAATTGATCAAATGGCTTATTCACCTAACGATACCAATGCATCCTCTGACTCTACTGTCTCCTTGGTGAAGACTACCAAGCAGCCTATCGAGAATTTGGCAGTTGGAATATATTCCTTGTTGATGGGTACTTTTGATATTTCATCTCCTATTGTTCATATCAATGCCATTTCGTCTTCTAGTATCACTCCTCGAAAATATTATTTCAGAATCATTATTTTTCTAATCCTTGGCCCTTTCCCCCTCCCACTGCAACATTGTAGAAAGGGAAAGTAGGTGGAAGGGCATATCCTATATTTGCAATAGAAATCACATACCAATCTATTGTGAATTTAGTAGATTCTGACACCATTCCTCCCCCATCAGAGGATATAGATGGTGATGTGGCTCCGGTCTGGGCTTTCGAGTCTACTTCATCTATGGATTTCCTTGACATTGTTTTACCATCTGAAGACAAAGTTTTAGAAGCAAATGAATGGTGCAAAAAGACTGTGGGATTATTTGCATCATCGATCATATTTTCTCCCCAATTTTCATGAGGTTGAATCTAATTTTCTTGGTCCTTCTCCAACTCGAAGTGTTCATAAAATTCTAAACCCTTTGGCCCCATCACATATTTTTTCCAAAGGTAATATTTCTAATATCTCAGAAACCATTCCGATGAAAATTTCCAGGAATCCCAATATCATTGAGAATGTCTACATTGGAGCTAAATTTTCCCCTGAAGAAATAGAAATTTATACCGATCTCTTTAAGGATTTTCTAGATGTATTTTCTTAGTCTTATGAAGAAATTCCTGGAATCGATCCTTCGATAGTTCATCATGAGATCATGAAATACGAAAACACTAAGCTTGTATGACAAAATCTTCGACCGGTTAATCCTAGGAAATCTACAACTATTAAAGATGAGGTAGAAAAGTTGCTTAAGGCAGGTTTCATATACCCTGTTCCTTTGACTGAGTGGGTCTCGAATCCAGTCCCTATTGATAAGAAGAAAGGAATGATCTTGGTATGCATTGACTTTATGGATTTGAGTAAGGCTTGTCCTAAATATAATTTCCTCACTCCATTTATTGATCAAATAATTGACGAGTGTGCTGGAAATGAAAATTTTTCCTCCGTGGACAAATTCTCTAGATACAATTAAATAACCATTTGTCTTGAAGATCAACCAAGACAACATTTATTTTCCCATAGGGTATGTTTTCATACAGTAAAATTCCTTTTGGCCTAAAAAATGCTAGAGCTACTTTTAAGTGGGCTATGTCCTATGCTTTCCACGACATCAAGAACACAATTGAAGCATATTTGGATGATTTAGCTACTTGTTTTCGAAAGAGAACGCATCATCTGAAGCACCTTCGTTTAGTTTTTGAAAGATGTTGTCACTATAAGATCCAGTTGAACCCTAATAAATGTGTTTTTGTAGTTACATATGGTCGGTTATTGGGATTCATCATATCCAATTAAGGGATTCATGTTGATCCCTTGAAGTTTTAGGCAATACTTAAATTTCCTCCCCTGTCGACTATCCATCAACTTCAAAGTCTCCAAGGTAAAGCCAATTTTTAAGGAGATTTATCATCAATTATGCCGAGATTACAAAAGGGTTTGTGTTTACTGAAGAAATTAGTTCCATTTATTTGGGATGATTTCACTCAACACTCCTTCGATGCTTTGTAAAAGGCATTGACCTCTGCTCCTCTTTTGAGTCCATCCAATTATGGCAGGGATTTCCTCTTGTATCTCGTAGAAACCAAATCAACTGTTGGTACGGTTTTGGTTCAGGAAGACCATGCTATTAGAGATAATGTGATTTATTGTATGATTTGAGGCTTATATGGTCATGAAATTAGGTATTCTCATATATAGAAATTGGCTTTGGCATCGTTTCATGTTTTCCAGCAGCTCCATCATTATATTCTGCTTAGAAAAAAAATTGTATTGGCTGACGTCGACCCATTTCAATTTGTCTCAGTAAGTGAGTGATTGAGGGAAAACATAGTAAATGGATTTTCATTTTACAAGAATTTGATATCAAATGTATGTCAACCAAGTCCAAAAAATATCTAGTATTTGTGGAATTGATTTAAAAGTTGCCTTGTGAAGAGGATGTTATTTATGAAGATTCATTCCCTGATGAACATATCT
Source organism: Pinus albicaulis (assembly GCA_034641835.2). NCBI lineage: Eukaryota > Viridiplantae > Streptophyta > Pinopsida > Pinales > Pinaceae > Pinus > Pinus albicaulis. The sequence continues at coordinate 76,819 of JAXQQM020081833.1, read as the reverse complement.
TCCTCATCTCTTCACAAGATCCTTGGTATGGAGACATCATAGTATATCTCTAGACTTCGAAGTTCCCTCAAAATTTTTCTAAGGATGAACATAGGAAATTGCGTCACCTAGCTAAAAGTTATCTTATTATCAATGATACATTATATCATCACGGGATTGACTCAATCCTTAGGATTTGTTTAACCATAGAAGAAATTGAGTTCGTTTTCAATAATTCCACAGTCGAGCTTGTGGAGGTCATCTATCTAGGCTTTCTATAGCCCAAAAAATCTTCGTTCAGGCTATTTTTGGCCCTCGATTTTCAAAGGTTGCATTTAAGTGGTTAAGAAGTGCCATAATTGTCAAGTTTATACTCGAAATATGTGCACCCATCTAGCTCCGCTTTTCCTTGTCACCATTGTTGGTCCATTTAGTAAGTGGGGTATTGATTTTACTACTTGTAATTCTGCTTTGGCTAAGGGTCACAAATACATTATCGTAGCAGTACACTATTTTACTATATCGGTCGAAGTTATGCCTACTTTCAATAACAACAGTGAGACAACAACCCTTTTCCTTTTCAACCAAATAATTTCATGCTTTGGTATTCCAAGAGAGTTTGTCACTGATCATTTCATTCATTTCCAGAATAACGTGATGTCTGAGTTGGCTTTGAAATTGGTATTTCGATCGTAGCATTTGTCTTCGTATTACCCCCAAGCTAATGGTCAGGTAGAGGTTGTAAACCAATCCCTCGAAACTATCCTGCAAAGGATAATTAATAAAGCTAAGCTCAACTAGAACATCATGCTATATCATGTTCTTTGGGCATACTAGATGTTTGTTATTTGTGTAGTCAATTAAGCGTCCTAAATTGCTAACATAAATTATCAACCGGGGCTAGGTAATCCGATGAAGTGTGGTGCACTATCTGTGCTTAAGTGACCTCTTCCTTACTTCGTTGTATGTGTTTTTTGTATTGTTTTTATGTAATCTACCTCCGGAGTGCTCTAACTGAATTAACATGCAACTAGTCTATGGAATTCTACAGTCTGTTTGTCCATCATGATTGGTATTTTGGAAGAGTTCCTTCTTTTGGAAGAGTTTTTAGAACAATCCTGACTGTGTAATTGAGTGCAAATGCAAGAATAAAGACTGAAAGCAATGAAAAACTAAGATATCATAGCCATCTCCCACTCGTCATTATGATATTTTGGACAAGCGTTTAAGAGCAAGAACAACGATGGTACTTAGTGAAAACACACAACTAAAGCGTTCAAGATCACAGTCATGCCTTGGACATCATAAGGATCTTTTGGAAGAGTTTCTTCTTTTGGAAGAGTGTTTAGAACAAGTGTAACTGTGATAGTGAACAAAAAGAAATTACAATTAAATCCTACAACACTATAGCCATTTCCCATTCATCATTATAATATTTTGGAAGAGCTTCTTCTTGTGGAAGAGTTAGAATGAGTATAACTACAGTAACTAATAAAAACAACTACGAATTCAACTTCTAATCCTACAATACTATAGCCATTTCCCATTCATCATTATAATATTTTGGAAGAGCTTCTTCTTGTGGAAGAGTTAGAATGAGTATAACTACAGTAGTTAATAAAAACAACTACAAATTCAACTTCAGAAACGTAAAGGCAACTAAGATACTCAACATGATACAACCAAATCTTTTTCATCTAATAATGATATTTTGGAAGAGCATTTTAAGAAAAAGAATGATTGTAAGATAATGAGGATCTTTTAATCTAATTGCAAAACAGAAAATGCTAATTAACTCAACATAATACAACCAAATCTCTTTCATCTAATTATGATATTTTGGAAGAGCATTTTAAGAAAAAGAATGATTGTAAGATGATGAGGATCTTTTAGTTAAACAAATAGTGCAAGACATGAATTAAAAGCTACTTATCTAGAAAGCATGTAGAAGCCTCCTTGGATAGCAGGGGCCCTCTGCTACCAATTTGGTGAAGTCCTTCAGCTCCTTAAAGTTGTAATCAAAACATCATCAAAGAACTGAATTTCTTTATTGAAAATCTCACAAATCTACATCCCATTCCATCTTGAACTGTGTTACAAAATACTCCTATTTTCTCCTACTTCTTCCTTACTTCCTCATTAACCATGATAGGAGAAAGCTTCTCCTATTTATACAAAATATGAGGAGTCATCTCATTAATGAGAGTCCATGAATCTCTCCCTCCAACTCTAGAGTTACAATCAAAATAGGAAATGATAAGACACATGTCTTTCTAGAATTTCAACACAACTTAAGAAAAGAGACACATCTCCTCTTAGAGTTTCAATACAACAAGGAAGTGAGACACATATCCTCTTAGAGTTTCAATACAACAAGGAAGTGAGACACATGTTCTCATGATCCCATGATCTTCTCCAACCAAATTCGAATTTGGCTTTAGAGTGCCACATAAGGGTCTTCTAGAAATCTCCTTTTTGACCTACACATGTCACAAAACTCACAACACATATATAGATATATGAAACTATGTTAATTTTCTAGTTTCTAATCATAAAATCACTTTAAATACATAAAATAAATAACTTTGGAAAACAAGGATCCTAACCCATATATTTATGAAAAATGGTTATTTGATGCAGGGCTTTAGGTCAGATGGCTATGAAATAAGGGCTAGATGGTTATGACATAATGGAAATATGTATGAATATGGAAAACACTTTTGAGACTCAACAAAGACCACTATGGGTTATACTCATTTTCATCTAGTTTATGGTTTAGAATAAATATTCCCTGTGGAATATGAGATTCCATCTCTCAAATTAGCAGCCCAAATTCTTCCCGACACTTCCAGTGTTGAGGAATGCCTTATTCATTTGGAACACCTCGATGAAAAATGTCGGGATGCAGCCACAATGAATGAAGCTCATAAAAAAAGAATAAAAGCCCAATATGACAAGATTGTGCATCCTAGGGTTTTCTCTAAAGGTGACCTTATCCTGGTCTATGACCAAGATAAAGACACCTTGGGGGCAGGTACCTTCAAACCCATGTGGTACAATAATTTTATTGTGAAGAAGGTCTTGAAGAAAGGTGCATATGAGTTGGTTGAATTTGAAGGAAATGTGTTGTCGGAGCCCAAAAATGGGCTCTATCTTAAGAAGTATTATACCTAGGTTTTTTCCTAGAATTTTATTTTTTTTGTAAATATTGTACATAGTTTTTGTTTGTCTATGGGTCTCATGATGATGATGGTATTTTTTATCTTCTTTGGAAGGTTTCGATGGGTGATCTGGTGTAATTAGGATTCAACGATGGTAATAGTAGACATACTCAGAACCTAGCTTCCACCGCTTGGGTAATATATTATCCATTTGGTTAGTTGTTAGTATCAAGAGGCATATGTATTGGTCCCACTTCCAAAAATATGGTTGAATACAATGTTGCCATTAAGTTACTATCTAAGGCAATATCTCTTGGTATTGAATCATTAGTAGTTTATTTGGATTAACATCTAGTTGTGTATCAATTGAATAATATTTATTGTGTGAGGGATCCTTTATTACATCGCCAATTTATAAGAGTGATATTATTATAAAGATAATTTAATTTTATTACTTTCATTCATAGTCCATGATCAGAAAATTCACTTGTTGATTCTATAACTAATCAAGCACTAGACTAGCATATTAATCATTCATCACATTAAAAATCAAAATTTCATAAAATCATTTGTATATATGATGAAGCCATCACAAAGTATTTGTATATGGATAGGAATATTATGTCCAAAATATTACAAAATGTGGAAAATGTCCTACAAAATTAGGGCTTAAGCCCAATCATGTACATATCTCAAAAATATTAGCCATCTAAATCTAATTCTGTGGGGCCTGCCCTGGATTAGCATCTCAGAAAAATACAATGGTATTCACTACTCGTCGGAAGAGTCAAACCCACTCTTATGGTACTCCTACCACTCATCTCTGAATGGCCTCAGGGAGATCCTCTACTGCTTCCATAGGAACCTGGTGATTCAAACTCTCCAAGTTCTTCTAGAATGCATGTAAGACTCTCTCAGACTCTGTTTTTTCCCTTTCTCCATTATTTCTATGGTGCATGTACCTCAGTAGACCCTCAGGTCTCACTGATCCAACATCTGCATCATGATCGTTTAATATTGTAAGTTTTTTTTTTTTTTGGTAGAAAAATTATATTTTAACTTCATAATATCATATTCAAAAAATCCAAAAACAAACTTAATAAGATAAAATTCAAAAATTTTACCTATTTCACCCCATGCAGCGCCCTTAGGAAGTACTAGATTCGGGTCCTCTTGGTAATCTATGTCTACATATGGGTAATCATCTATGGATACGACTTGTTTCTCCCACCAGGGGAAGAACTCGTCCTTGAAAGTTGCTCGAGAGACTTCGCCTCTGCCAAGTCTCTTGATCAAGTCTACTTGTGTAGCTATCCTAAGATCTCTGGGATTCCTAATGGATATAGACACTTTGTGTCGAAGTGTTGGGACTTGATAAAAGAAAAAATTGCAAAGTATGCTTCCATAGCCAAAACTCTTCATCCTACCTTGTCCCGCTGATGTCAAATTATTTTTCATTCTGACCAAGAGAATTGTGCACCAATTATAGACCATAGGTTTTAGGCATTGTACTTCCAAGAACATGGTAGACCGAGAAGCCTAATGTAATGAGGCTGAACCTGTTATTCTGAGAATAGTGAAGAGGATGATTTTGATTGGCATCCTTATGACATTCTTAATCAAAATTTTTGATCTGATCTTGTCTGTCTTTGTTTTACATTATATACCTATGTAATCTGAAAAATTAATGCCTCCATGGTCCCTCCCTCTTGGATCAACTACTTCCCCTCTTCCGGAAAGTACTGTGATGAATTAAATATCTTCCACCTCATGCTCTGGTCCCAATAATGAACAACCATTTCTAGTAACCTAGTTTTTGTTTTCACATTTGGCATCATAAAAAACTTGAGTAATCCACAACCTCTTATTGCATCCAATGATTTAGGATCATTCAAAACCTCATTGTCAACAAGATTGTGTTCCCTCTCTCTCCAAATTATTGAAATCCTGAAAAATTGAGAGAGTTCATCCATTAGAATTCAAGTTTTTTTTTTCTCTACCCGTACACGGATTTCTTAAAATACATTCGTGTATACACACGAATTTCCCTTTGGAAACTCGTGTGTGGGGATTTCTACACGCGGTTTTCAAAATATCGACCTGCGTACATGCAAAGAGGTATTTTAAGAACAAAATTCTCTGGTGAAAATCAAATGAATTCTTGAAAATTTGCAATTAAATGGACAAGATTAGAATTTAGAGTTACTTGCAAACCGTGGTGGATGAATTCATTGGAGAGATTGATCGAATTGAGTTTCCCAAGTTTTCTCCAAATCTCTCTCTTCTCAACACTTGAAAATTTAAAATGAATTTGAGTGATTTGAAAAGTCCTTTTATAATGAAATTTTAGAAACCCACTTTTATATAGTTCATAATTTTTAATTTTATAATTTCATGAAATTTTTAACTTTTCGCTTGAAGTGTTGGGGAAGGTTGTTTCTAGGGTAAAAGAAGACTTGGTGATGTTTTGTCACCACTTCGACTCCACTATCACAGACCTATTGTGGCAGGTATCATTTTCGTCGCCAACATATAGGTTAATACATATCACTTTTCCATTGCATTATGCATCTTGACGTCATACTACGATATTTTTCCATAGGGTCGACCCCATTATGTTGTGATTTTAAAACCAGCCCCACTCACTCTCTTATAAATTCATAACATAGTAATATACCCACTCCTTCCATGGTATTCCTAGTTATATCCTCGCTAACATATGTTTCCCATGTTGCATAATTGTGTAGGCTTGAGATTCCTCTTTAGTCCCACCATGATTTTTCAAGCTTTAAATATGAAAAAGACAAAAAATTCATATATTCTAAAAATAGAGGGAATGAGACATTTTATTCCATATTTGATGGCAGCATGAGTCATTTATTTAACCCTTGAACAAAGCACTTAAAATAAGTCTTTCCTCCATTTGGGGAGGGACTTAGTTTTACTTTAGGAAATTCATAACATTTTTCCTCAGTTAGTCCTCCTCCGATTGGTTATGTCTTCCAATCATATGGAGAGTTTGTTAATGCCTCTTGCATTGAAAACTTATACAAAATTATTTTATGCTACCATAGAGTTACATTGTGTCATGCTTTTGTTCAAGTGAATTCAACCTATGTCGGAAATTTTGTGGTGCCTCTTCACTCGTTCTCAGTCAGCAATACTTGGTCTGTCAAGTTATCTTCAATATCACATCAGATATTTGGTCCTTCACTCATGTTGGTTAAGAAGGTATCCATTGACTTCTTACTCGCGGTTCTGCTCCTATCGACTCCGACAAATTTCTCTGAGAGTATTTCTAGAGGCGCACCTTGTCCCTATTTACATCATTGATAGGTGACCTTGTGCTCAAAATCGATAAGTATCATGAGTCTTTTACTAAGTGGTTTCCCTTGTGTTCGATGTTAGCTTACATGATCACACATTAGGATTTTTGCAGTACTTTAGTTTCCATTTCACTGTATTGGTGGTTTCCTCGCCTTTGTGTCAACTTTCATTATTGGTTAGTTCAAAGGGTTTTTGTCATGCACTAGCCACATCTTGTGTACTCCCGAAATGTACTTTGGAATGGTTACTTCATATATTTTCATCCATGTTCTTCCAAATTATTGTTCTACGGGTTACACTCATGCTGGTTCATGTGGGATGCCTTAATGCCTTCCTTCCAGCAAATATTTTTCCCATCGACTCAAACTCATTGCTCTAGGAACAATATCTAGAGTCATTTTTTTAGTACCTTAGGGTTTTCAGTCATCAATGGAAGACTTCTTTGCTATCGACAATGAGAATACATAATTGTCTTCTGATTGGTAGCTTCTCTCAAGTGTTCGGCTTCAACACATTTATTCACACTTGTTAAATTTTACTGAGGTACCTTGATGCTCATCATCATTATCTGTGAATTGTATTGCATTTCTTAAAAAAATACATCAAGGAATGGTAATAAAAAAATTTCTCACCTGGTCGACTTCAGCTAATTTATTCCCATTGTATACAAATTTATCATATGTGATCGGTGAAGACCTTGGGTTGTGTTAGCATCTTGGTTCACTCAACAACTCCTTCAATTTTCTTCCAGTGATACCACCCACCCTTATATGTCACAGTTCATCACAACAACATCCTGTATGTTGGTACCCGAGTTTATGCAGTACCACTATTCCCCCTATATGACTTGGTACTTATGAGGATAAATTATGCAACATCAATGATTAGGCATTATTTGAGTATCATTGATCAGACTTTCTTCTATATGTGATATTGAGACATATCCCTATTGTGTTCCTTTGTGGCTATGATTAGATGATCCATTATGTATTATTTAGTTCTTTCTATACACTTATGTATACATGTTGGATCCTCTTTATAATTGATCAACGAACATGCTTTAATATCTTTGAGCATGGGTATGCCAGCCATATAAATGAGTCTTCTTTATAACTCCTTCCACGGGTATTCAAAGGGTTGGAATTTGGTGATATCCTCTCAGGTTATCAAATGATATCTCTCTTTATACTTAATACATTTTGGCCATCATGTACCCCTTATGACCTCATATATTAGGGGGAATTTTTTATAGCATCATTAAACACTCCTGTAGTTATGATGCTCTTTTAGGGCCTTGGTCATCCCTTTCCCATACATGCTTAATCTTATACTAAAAAAATATATTTTGAATTCCATACGCGACTCTTCCCTTTCAAAATCACGTACACACGCGGGTACCATAACACAGAACCCGTGTATATTCTTAAAAATCTGAAAAAATAAAATAAAATCCTATTTTTTGGGCAGGGTTTTTGGGTTCCACCAGAATCCCACCTATAGGAGCCTCTGGCCTAACTAAATCAGCCAATTTCTGGTGTTATTTATAAACCTCATGGGAAGGCCTAATTACAACCAAGGAGATAGGATATCAACATTATAGTCATTTTGGTCCCTAGATAAAGTCTGATTTTCCCTGTGCCTCGTGCACTCCCAGTCATAGGAAAACCTTATTTACTTGCATAGATGTTCATCCATAATTATATGGCATTCTTTTGCACATGATCGAGAGGTTATATTTGAGGCTTGGGATGGACGGATCCAGAGGAAGGTTTCGTTGGTTCTGGTTGGATCAGGTTTTATCTCTCCACTACTATTTGCTGATATCAATAAAGAAGCTTTGTCGTGTTTTCGATATGCTATGATCTCATGTTTCATGATTCATATGTAATATGTCATGGTTTATAAGTTTATACTTGATGATCTAACATGTTTATTATGTACGCACCTTGAATTACTTGTTATGTATATGCTTCTCTGAACTGTGTTGCAGGTCTGCTCGCTTTGGAGGAAGCACACGATTTGAATCCTACGGGACCGACATCAAACGTAGGACCTTTAGGTACTCCCCTCAAATCCAACTTTATTAGTTTATATGGTTTGCATTTTTGAATGAATGCTTCTTGTTGATGATTTCTTTCACTCTGTTGAGGTTGTCAACCCTTACCTTAGGGAAGTTTTTCCTGCAAACACTATATTTTTTAAATCCATTAGATTTAATGGAAACTAGAACAACAACTATAAAATGGGTTTGGTTTTGAGAATGTTGTTTGACACAATATATTCATTGTCTGGATGGAGAGTTATAGTCTAGTCTTCATTATTCTTCTATAGAAATTGGTCTTCATATCTTGATTTTTATCTTCTTCATTAGTACTTTATCATTCATAAGATTTGTTCACATATTCTTTAGAAGAATGTTCCTTTGAAAATTTCAAATTTCTGAAGTTTTTAAATTTTCTTTGATATTTTTTGCTATAAGCCATTTTACTTATCTTTTCATTATTTTAATATATTTTTGTAGCTTCATGATTTCAAATTATCTTTCTTTTTGTATTTGCAGGTGAGGGTTGGTTTCTTCTTTGGGACATATGTTTGAATAATTTGAAGGGAGTTGTGGATTAAAAGAAGAGGAGGGAGAAGGATTATAATAAGGATAAGGATTAAGAGTCATCAAATTTCAATAGCGAAGGAGATAAATCTAGGATTTAATGGAAATATGTTTACAAAAATCCTAATTAGGAACAAAGTTAAGCTACTCTATAGTTCATCAATGTGGGAGGAAGACTAAAAGGAAATATTTTTCTGCAAAGGATATTTTATTCATAGTTAGAAAATGAGGTAGTAGAAATAAGAGAATCTGGTTCATATATGTTAGAAGAGGGTATATCAATAGAATAGAAAACTTTATGATCATCATCAAAACAACTTTCCTATTGAGTAGGATTCATTCTTACAGAGAATAACTCTACAAACTTGGGATACTTCTTATTTTTGTTAGAATTTTTACTTGCATAATTTTCTTCTTTATTACATATTGAACATTTGTAACCTTTTTTGGTTGATTCTGTCTTTTTGAAAAACATTCTCCTTTGAAAACTTTGTTTCCTTATATCCCATTTTGGATTGATTTTATTATGGCTGCAACTTTTAGCTTTGTTCTTGTGTTGTTTCACTGTAAAATAAAAACCATAGGTTTCTTTAAATGCATTAAAAATTGGTTGGCTAAGAAACTTTGGTTGTTTCTTTAGTTTCGTTACAAATTTTATTTGTGTGCAAGTAACCTTAAGAGTCTTCTCGATCTCAACATGTTATAATTTCGACTACAATGATTGGAATAAACCAAGTGGAGGAAATTATAAAGATGTTAGAGATCATTTGAAACATCATCTCGATGAATCATTTTGATTACGATGATAAAGAACATGGTCTATTCTATTTGCAAACATATCATAAAAAATAAAGTAAGGGAAAAGGAATATATTTAAATTTGTAAAAAATTTAGAAGCCAAGAAAGATTACTTTGAATTTCTTGAGGAACAAAGAAGGTTGAGAATAATTCATATTATTTTTCATAAATTATCTGAAAAATGGCATGAAATTTTAAAAAAATCCCTATTAGAATAATAATATATTCGATATCCCCTGGATGCGGGTGTTAATTCGCATTAAGGTTTGCCTCCACCCAGCCTCGCTGACGATGGACATATGTCCTCCTCACGCAGGGGCGCATGGCCACAACAAGAATATTAAATCCTGGAGCATGGGCTCTTTATACTCCGCTACCCTAAAACGCAATGCAGTGTACTCTCTACATCATACCTGCATTAACGTCGACCTTCCCACATTCACTCTTCCTATCACGCAAATTTTCCTTATGCTGCCATTCATGGAACATAATATTGTGCCTCCATCTCCCCATTTCAACATTTTTCTCTTCGGATCAGCTTTGTCGCTCCCCGTGCCTCTGCCTATGCAAAGCCCCTACACCATTTCTATGCTCCTTCAGCTCCCTGCCACGATTTTTTCATTCCCCCCTCACCTCACTTGTATTCATGATCCTCCACCATGCCCCATCATCACTGCATGCGCTGCCACGGGGGTGGTGGACGTGGGATCCCTTCTCGTCCTCCCATTCATGCCACTGTTGGTAGCATTGTGAATCTCTCCATCAATTGGGATGAGTCGGAGGTCCTGGATCCCATCATCCTCTCTGCCCGCCTGTCAATGCACCTACCTGAACCTTCCATTGAGACATATGGCTCTAGCTCCTGCTCCAGGAAACATCCTCACAAGTCCACCATCTCCCCCACCTCCCCCTTTCCCCCTCGCAAAATGGAGGCTTTTCCGGTTCATCTAGCCTCGAACAGTGATAGAAGTTGCAGCTCAGAGGATGACAACACAAATGCAGGAACAGGTGCTCATGTGACATCCTCTACTCCATTGAATTCCCAGGTGTCCAAGCATGAGGAGGATGACTCCAAGTATGTGTTTCGAATTGTGGAGGAGCCGCTTCAACCGCCAATCTAGGATGACAAGAAATTGACATCTTAACAACTTTGTTCTTCTCTTTGTGCTTGTTTTCAGTCAATTTCGCTCTAGTCCAGTCAATTTGCCTCTTTTTATTTTTGGTCTAGATATGGTATGAACATAGCTGGTTTCCCTAAATGGGAAGTACCCTCTAAGTTTCTTAAACACATCTCAAGGGTTGGTTTCCCCATCTAGGGCAATCCCTATTTTTCTATTTTGAATATGGATTTTCCTGTCGGAATTGGCTTGCCAACTCTGAAGGATGACGAATGTAATATTGTGACATGTATTATATAATAGAAGCAGAAATATATATATATATATATATATATATATATATATATGAAATCATTTTTGGGATTCAACTGCTTTAAGTAATTCATTCATCTATGACCATTTCCATGAGAGGTAGTTGTAACTGACTAATTTCTCATGATTTTTGAATAGTCCACTTAACACTCATTGCATCGGGTGATGCTCATAGGGGTGAAGAAGTGGGATTGAAACGAGTGAAATGAATCACATAGCGTCAATCTTCACTTTTGGGGCTTGCACCCGGTAACGAGGACTTCCCAAGAGGTCACCCATCTGAGAACTCCTCTAGCTCAAGCACGCTTAACTGTGGAGTTTTACCCACAATCAAGCCCACTTAGCTTGCTACCCCATTTTCAAAACTTTAGAAAGTATTGTGCCTCATGAACCATTCAAGTATAGCTCTCTTTACTCTTTGTATTTTAAGTATGAGGGGTTTTCGCAATGCATTATATTTGATATCATTTTTGGGTTTCAATTTCGTTAAGTAAGTCATTCATCTATGACCATTTCCATGAGAGGTAGTCATAAATGACTAATTTCTCATGATTTTTGAATAGTCCACTTAAAACTCATTGCATCGGGTGATGCTCATAGGGGTGAAGAAGTGGGATTGAAACTAGTGAAATTAATCACATAGCGTCAATCTTCTCTTCCGGGGCTTGCACCCAGTAACTAGGACTTCCCGAGAGGTCACCCATCCAAGAAATCCTCTGGCTCAAGCACACTTAATTGTGGAGTTTTACCCACAACCAAGCCCACTTAGCTTGCTACCCCATTTGCAAAACATTAGCAAGTATTGTACCTCATGAACCATTCTAGTAGATCTCTACTTGAATAATTCAAGGACAATACCTCAAAAATATCCCCCTTTTTCATTGATGGAAATACTTCTACGATTTCTCCCCCTTTCGTTATTCTCCCCCCCCCCCCCCCCTTGAAATCAATGGAAAATGAGGTGCCCCCCTATATGCTTCTTTTCCATGACCTGTCAATGTTTCTCCACGTGAGCTTGTGCTACTTTTTTGTTGCTCCCCTTAACTTCCTTCAACTCTCCAGGATAAGGATTACCACATATCATACATAAAAATTACACTATATTGGTTTAGGCCTGGAGATTTTCTCTCAATTATAAAACTATGATGCAAAATAGATAAAGAAAAGATATATGGGAAAAGGTGGTAGCCCTAGGATGTGATATGGAAAAATCAAATCTCTTTTCTTCAAGCTCATTTTGAATCTTCTCATCAAATGTTCCATTGTGGATTCTTATAGATGGTACATTGAGATAATTGTACTTCAACAACCACCAATTTATATGGTGGATATGTAAACCTCTCATACTGAGTCAAGGATAATTAGCTTAAGAACTATGCCATACGTCTTATCAATGTTTCTGCACTAGACACCTTTAGAACTATATTTATGGATTTAAATTGAGTTGTAAAACAAAAATTATGTTGAAAACAATATGACATTGTTTATTCTATAAATATTATCTGATCTTATGTATAACACTCCCTAATGAGAAGCACAACTTTGTTAATGTATGGAAAGGGAATTTCTTGATACTTTCCAGCCATGAAGAGTGAACATCGAGCCATTAGATTTAAATTGTGGTAATGGATCGGTTCATGTGTAAGATATATAAGCATGGTGTTAACAGAGAGATACAATGTTTCTTACATTAAAACATAACATTTATGTATGATTATTATCTATTCCATAATATCTTGTCTCATTTTGGAAGATATCATTTCAAGTTGTACAATAGTTAATCAAGATGGTTGTATTGGGATCTTGTATTCAAGTTTTATATAATTATCCAAAAATTATTCCATGTACTTAATAAGTGTATTGGGGAAGTATTCATCAATTTCTTGCAAACCTCTAGGCATCTCTCCAAAATTCAAACTCTTCTTAGTATGGAAGCTTGTGTCTTTTTCATTGGCATTGATCCAATTATCTAGTATGTAATATCTAAATCTTTCTTTTATTGTATATTTATATAAGTAACAACATCTATATTAATACCACTCTAAATCATTCTTATGAAAAGGTTGTATGAATAATCTAATTGGCTTCCTTTTCATGTTGTGTTAATTAAAGTATTATACTTTATAGTATCCAGGCATCCACCTTCTTTAACTAGTGTCAATGAACTGCTAATAGAAGGGAAGAAGGTAGTGATATATATTTGGATAAATATCCTATGGTGATGATTTTTCCCAATGGATTTAACCCATGATGATTCCTTCACATGAAAAAATCTATTTCCTGGTTGATGCAGGCCAACAGACAATATCGTATGGGTATGGAGTTTTCTAAGTCTATTGAGTGGTAAATACAAAGTTCTTTACCGGACCAATACCTCATACCAAGTGAAAGGAGGAGGTAATCTTATAATAATCACAAAATGGCTCTGAAGTAAATTCCACATGAGAGTAAACACCTCTCTAATGTACAGGGCAAGGCATTGCTGTACCAAAAAAAAGGTCTATAGGGATCTGCCTAAGTCCCTGTAGAGATAATGAAACCTCCTTGTAATCTCATAACATATTGGAAACCTAATGATATAATAATCCTTTGTATCCAACTCTTGCAGTGAAAGAAGCTTTATTTTTTACTTCTTTCAACTTTACATAACTTAGTCATATTTTCCTTGGAGCACTCAATATTGAAGATGATTTAACAATTTGTGCATTGAACATGCAAGATAAAGTCATGTTCTTCTATATTTGGCTCTTCTTGTTTTCTTTGCCAAAATTTGGTGAAATTTTCTCTGTTCCTAGTAGGAGGGTTTTATTCTTTGACTTGCGTAGGAGACCATATCATACTAATTCTTCAATCACGTGCTATATGTCCTATATTGTGACATTTATAGCATTCTATATTGTACATGAACATTGGAGAAAATGAGTCATAATTTTTTTTGTATCGAATAGGTCCTTTGTTTTTATGGCATGCAAACTAATTTATGAAGGGTTGATAAGGACTTATTTTGCTATAATCACTTTTGGTATAGGCCCTACAATCTCTTACATGAAAAAACAATGTCCCAAGAATATGGTTTGGTACCTAGATAAGAATACTTTATTTGATGGTTTCCTGAAATTGCTTTTCCTCGGAGGGGGTTCAACCCTTGGTTGATTCTCATTGTTACTTGCATAAAGAGAAGATTCCTTGAGTACATCAGCACAACTTATTGAAAAGGTATCACTAAGGGAAAATTTTAGGGGCTAATATTCCATGCTTTTTCCAAAAACAATATTCGCCACTTTCCATTTTTTTTTTAAATGAATTTTCCCAAATTTTATAGTATAAAATATTTTTACCTTAAAAATCGCTAATATTATATATTGTATAATATAAAACAATTATTAATCTACATTTTTTTACAAAATTATCATCAAACATTTTAAAATTTGGATATTAGGGACTAGTAATATTCGCCAAGGTTTCTAAAGTTTAATACAAACTTCCATCCTAAAATTTTCCTCGTATCACTTACAACATTCTTCTAGATTTTGTTGTGATTTGGCCTTTGAAGGACAATGCCTTTTCTTGTAGGATTTTCTTCAAGTTTAACCTTTGGGGATTCAAGCCTTGTATATTCTTTGCATGGAGATTCACCTATATAACCAAGTCCCTTTTTGTCAAATGGTGATCTCTGATGGTTGAGAATGTCATCCAATGATTGAGAACTCTTTATATTCTTACATAGCTTATCAACTTCATTTATGAATGAGACAATCTCTTTTTGAAGCTTCTAAAAATCTTCTTTTTTATTCATCACCTGGATATTCATTACTTATTTTGATCTCTTTTCTTCTTATAACTGAATGTTTAGGGAGATGAATTTTTATTCATATCTCCTTTCTAGTTGATCAAATTTTGATTCAATTAAAATCCTTAGATCTTTCCTATACTTGGAGTCTTAGTAAGACAACTTCTTCCTTTGTACAATCAATGTCTTGATTCTTCTCTTCAAGTTATTTATTTTCTTTTCTTAGTCTATTTATATCTTTTAGAGCATCCACCAACTATGCTTTGAGGTATACTTCAACCTCTACTTCAAAGTCTTCTTCATCTTCATTGTCTTCCATACCTTCAGTGTTTTAAATTTTACCTTCATCTATCTCCTTTGATTCTTGATCATGTTTGTGTTCTTATTCTACATACTCTAGTTCTGGCTCAAAAAAGATAAGGATAGATTATATCTTAAATATTTTCTAGTTTTTCCCAATGGATTTTGGCTAAAGAATATTGACCCATCAATTTTACAGAATATGATAGACTACTCGAAATTTATTTCATCACTTTGTAGCTTTTTTTTAGTAACAACTGATTCCCATAACTCATAACCAAGACTCTTCAAATAGTGTCTCATTTTGAATTTAAAAAGATCATACTTCGTTCCACCAAATGAAGGAGCTCGGAAAACATTTTTTCTTTGAGATATTTAAAAGGTTACAACAACATATCATTAGAGGGAACTTCCTTTAAATGTTGGGAGGACTATTTTCTTAACTTTTCCATATACTATTTTTGGATATACCTTCTAGCTATCAGGTTATGACTGAAGGAACCCACTCTGATACCAATTGTTGGAAATAATGAGAGGGGGGGTGAATACATATTTAGTCAATTAACCAATTTAAAAAAAAACACACAACATTAACCATCCAATATTTAACACATGTAAACACATGAACACATAAAATTTATAAATAAGATAAAATTACTTTCAAATTTTCTTATATATAAAGAGTAGAATTAATTTTATCAACTCCAACTGAATTTTTTGTAGGAACCAACCTACGAGAGACACCAATCCCTCAATTGAGCACCAGATTAGAGAATTCGTGGACACCAAATGACAAGAGACACCAGTCTCATAACTGAGCACAAACTTAGAAAAATTCATGGCCACTAACCCACAAGGACTCCAATCTCCAGTTGAGCACAAATGCAGGCTCCAACTTGTACTATAGATCTATCTTTAACCTTTTAGTCTTCAACAATTACTTCACCATGAAATCCTCAAATTTGCACTCTCAACTATGACTACACCAACTTGGCTTCTACTTGACCTTTACAAAATTAAATGTATGCACAATATAGATTTTTGTCCCTAAAACATTCCAAAATGAGCCTTCAAGACAGGCCTAAGAAAATTCTAAGTTATGCTCCAAAATTTCTCCAATATATGCTTCAAACTGCTCCAAAACTAGCTCCAAAATAGCTCCAAAACATCTCCAAAACAAGTTGATACTAGGGCTACAAAGGAAAAAAAAGGATCTACCACAAGGGCCAAGGACTGAGGCTCAAATAATATGAAATTAGGCTTCCACGAGGCTGAGTTATGAGGATGAAAATAGATATAGACTAAGGCTTCCTTAGGGCCGATTTCTAAGACTACAAACAAGACGAGACTAGGTTTCCATATGGTTGAGGTCTGAGGTTGCTAATAGGCCAAGACTAAGGCTTGAAGTAGGAAAAAAATTTTGCTATAAAAAGGTCGAATTAGGTAAAATTAGGGTTGAATATTTTTCGCATGGCTGCTGCAAAATGTGCTCCAAATTTTGTTTAAAATATATTCAAATTTTCCCTAACCAAAAAAATAAAAAACTTTAAAACATACTTCTCAAACTCCTTTCATGTTTTTGTCCTGGTTCATGAGGTACAAACCTCTTCAAATGCTTCTTCCACATGTCCAAATTCTTCCTTGAGCTCAACCAAGTTGTTTGGCCTAAATGAGTGAGGAGAAGGCCTATTTATAAACCTTTTTGACCCCCAAACAGAGTCAACTTGACATCTAGTAGGGCCAACTTGTTCCTTAAGAGGGCCAACTTCACTAAGGCCCAAATTCCATATTTTATATTTAAAAAATCATATCTCCTCAACCATCAGGAGTTAGGAGATATGCCACCTACCATTGGAAAAGTATCAACAAGAAAAACGAGATGGTGCAATCCATTATTGTGTTTGATTTGATTCTATCCACCAAAATCTTGATTTACTTTAGGGGTTTATTCCAAATTTCATTTGAACATTAAGGGCTTCAAGTATTTTGTACCATCTCAGATAGATTATGGGCTTCTCTTACTTTGAGATCAATAATGATACCTCAAAAACTAAGGTGCGAGGAGGGAGGATATATAAAATTCAGATACAAGAAACTTTATACTTTCAAACTCCCAACTGATGATCAAACAAGTTCCCTTACATGTCTTTTATAACATGAATTGAAGGTAACCAATTACCTATCTATAAAAGAGAAGATAACCGATAACCCAAAACCTACACTAGGCAGTGAAAATTTATGCATGTAGGCCACTGCTGTCTAAGATTCATACAGACTATAATGAAATTTGGCACACATACCACTATTTGTTGAAAATGTAGCAAGAAATTCCTAATTTAATTTTCCCTTGAATTAATTTAGGAGAAAATCAAAATTTTGCATCACTAGAAAACTTGAATGAGTTAAGTGAGTTGAAATAGTTTTTATCACTCAATTAGCTTAATTAATTCGATTTGGGGTCATTAAATTGAGTTGTGTATAATTATTGCTAAATTTTAGGAACCCAGGTTGAGTTAATTTCACTTGTAATAATTTAATTCAGTTAAATTGAGTTATGGTCAGTTAAACTAGTTCCAACTTTTGGAGGAACTAGCTGGAGGTCTAGCAATGGGGTGTAACTTCAACGTTTATCCAGTTAACTAATCAATCAACCTAAATGAACTCATGCATGCATAAAATTTGAGTTACTAAGTTGAGATTGGAGTTTATGGGAACTATATTATCAGTTCTAGAATATTCCAAGTTGTACATGTCATGCATGTAATCAAATAAGGGCCTAAAGGAATTACTCAATTCTAAATGAGGATTTTCCTAGTTAATAGGGGCCTAATTCCTCATCAAAAAACGTAAGGAAATAGGATCTGGAGGCTTGAAAAATTGGCTAAGTGTTGGCCAGAGTAATTTACTCAGGCAGAGGATAGAAGATACTTGTGCGGGTTGAGCTCAAGTTTGAGCAAAAAATATTGTATTCATCCAGATTTTTTGATTAATGCAATACATATAGTAAGGGGTTTTGAACAGTTTATTTCCCCTAGATAAATCTCTATGTATGTTTGTTGAATCTTGATACAGGTTAATTATTTGTATTCTTGATCGTGAATTTTCTTCCGCAGATCAATAGAGTAGCTTCTAGTCTTTTAATTTAGTAAATATCATGAGAAATTTGAGATCTACACATTAATTTCTACATGGTATAAAAGCTAGATTCACAATAGAGAAGAGAATTTGAAGTTGTCATTGCAAGTAGTTCGAGGTTGCACATTAGGTTGCAGGATTTCTTCGGGAATGAGCAGATGACTTTCAATGAAATAAGTCTCAGGTATTCCCTTGAGGAAAGATCGAATTATGTTGCATGGATGGATCATATGAAGATAGTACTGGAGGATAATGGGTTAAAGGAATACATTGATAATGATGTTCTGAAACCAACAATAGTTGATGCTTAGAATCTAGCAGAATGGAAGAAGTGTGTTTCTAGGGAAAGGAGAATCATATTGGAGGGAGTATGATACCATATTGTATTTAATATCCACAAGAAAGAGAATTTGTATGCAATGTGGCAAGAAATTATAGATTTGTTCCATAATAGTAGTGACCATAGGAAGTTGGCTCTCGAGGAAAAGCTTCGAAACATAAAGATGAAAAATAATGAAACAATTTCGCAATACTTAAGCAGGTTTACATAGCGTCGTGATAAAAATAGCGGGGATTGTGTTACTATCCCTGAAGAATATTTGGTAGCTCTAGCTCTTTTGGGCCTTCCCAAGCATTGGCACAATTATCAAGATTTCCTAAATGGTAGAGAGAAACTACCAGAGTGGGAGTGGTTATGGTCCAATCTAGTGCAGGAAGAAATACGGTAGAGCAACAGAGATGGGACCTTATCCAAGGTTAAGTATGAGGAGAATTATTCCTTGGCTGGAGATGAAAAGAAAGGGAAAGGGAATAAATCCCAATCCAATGGATATTGCAATCAAGGGGGTAAGAAAAAGGACTTGTCCAAAATCAAGTGCTTTCACTATCATGAATTCAGGAACTATGCCACGAAATTACCATATAAGAAAAAAAAAAAAGAGTAGAGATAGAGCCAGGGAGGGGTCGATTCTAGTCGGAACTTTGTTCGAAGCTATTGAGATTTTTATTTTACTCAATGATCGAACTTTCAAAAATGTATGAGGCTATTCTTATTATTTTATGAAATGAACACACTGATTTCACTTTACTGATTTAAGTTTCAGAGAGCTAGGCTTGTGGTTTAGGGCCCAATCCATGTGCCTTAGCCTCTCTGTTGTATTTGTTCTATGCTTTTTTTCATTCAATTAGTTATACTTTTGATAGTTTCATTGTTGTTTAGTTTTTCTTTTAGTGTGCTGATGTAGTTTTTCATTTTCTTATGAGAGTAATAGAATAGAGGAAAACCAAAAATATGTGGATCAAGACCCCCTTCTCATCTCTGCCAATAGGGCTTGAGGAGGGTGAACCTTACCATAGACCCAAAAACTGATTTTTGTTCACTATTTCAAAGATTAAAAGTAGAGTTGCATTACCATTTTCAGCCTTCCTTTTTGTATTGCATTTTCATGCATTTGCCTATTTTGCGTGCATAGACCAACAGAGTTGTTTGCAGGAATTAGTGATAAAGCCCCAGAGCAGCTTCGTGGTGCTTCCTCGCTTCATCTTCCATCTCTATACTCACAACCTTATAATTTTTGTTACACCCTCCATTCCCTATTTTTTTCTGCTTATTCTAATTGTTGCACCCACCTTTTTCCCCTAAAAGAACTCAAACCCTTCCGCTCTCTTTACTCCTTTGTTTCTATTGGTTACAGTTGCATTACTCATTTTAACGCAAAAGCTCTTGAAAACCATTGGAATTTGACCTACACCCTTTCTCCTCAAACTTCCCTCTATCGCATTTCGCACTCGCAGCTTTTTCACAATCACACTTAACATCGTTTTCCCTTTTTCTTTAAGACTTACCGCTTCTTTTCGCCGATTGCGATATTGGTATCACGCTCCACCACTGGTCCCACCACCACGTCATCCAACTCATCACAACATTTGGCCCTTTCGCAAATCACACTTCGCAACTTTTTCCTTTTGCCTTTAAGACTTACCGCTTCCAAACGTCGATTGAGATAACTCCATCGCATCACAAATCACATTTCACATCTTTTATTTGGTTCATTTTAAGACTTACCACCCCAAATTCCGATTGCAATATTCTCCGTACTCTACCGCTGGTCCCACCACCACGTCACCCAACACATTTCGCACTTTGTAAATTTTACCACATCGCAAATCGAAATTGTAACTTTTGGCCCATCGCACTTCGCACTTCGCAGTTTTTAGCTTTTCGCAATGGAATTTTGCAACTTTTTCTTTTTTCATTAACACTTACCGCTCCTGTTTTCCGATTGCAATATCACTCCGTACTCTGCCACCGGTCCCACTGCCACGTCATCCATCGCACTTCGCACTTCGCAAAATTTTCCTGAACAACACTTCCGCTATCCCTCCAACTTTGCGATATTGTGATTGCGATATCGCATTTCGCACTTCGCAGTTTTTATCCCGTTTCATTTCGCAGTGTGTAGTTTTTTCCCCATCGCACTTCGCAAATCACACTTTTTAGTTTTTTCTTGTTTACCTTTACCACTCCAAAATCTGATTGCGATCACCCTCCATCGCAACTCCGCCATCGCACTTTTTAAATAATTCCGCTCCAAAGAATTTTTGCACCACAATAAAGTTTTAATAAAGTTCAAACCCATATTTTCACTTCTAACCCTTGTTTCATGTGTTTATCCCTCCATTAGCACCTTTCTCCCCTTATCCAAGCTGTAAATCAATACTTTCTCATTTAGAATTAAGTCATGGATAGCTTAGTTTCATGGATATAAGCATGGTAGATAGACCATAGGATAAGTAGAGTGCATTTATCCATTTGGCCAAGTTAAGTGTGGTTTAGAATTAGTTTCCTTTCTACCATTTATTTTCAGCAATTTAGTTTAGTTTCTTTCAGTCATTTCATTTTGAAGATTAAATTAGTTTCCTTTCTGTAATTTCCTTTCTTCAAATTAAATTATTTTCATTTCCGTCATTTCATTTCTGAAAATAAAGTTATTTTCCTTTCTGTCATTCCCTTCTAGCAATTTACTTTTCAGTTTTTATCATATTTTGAGAAATAACACCCTTTCGTAAAGCAGAAGAGGATGACATGAACAGAATGCATCTGTTGTGTATATAGCAATGTCACCTCCAAGTTTGTACGAACCCTGGGTTGATAAAGTAAAGTAGGGAATCCCTTGGGGGTTGCAACACTCTTGGTGCAATACCAAGGCTCACCACTTTTTAGCACTGTTGCCGAGGAGGTTTCTAGTAGATGCTTTGATTTTGTTTTAGCATTCTTTTCTTATTTCCTTTATTTTCATGTCATTTCATAAATATTGAAAAAAATACAAAAATATTTGTTTTTCATGCCTCGTAGGAGTATGAATACTCAAAGAAAAATCTTACCTAAAACCCCCACATCACCTCCTAGCCACCCTTCACTCTTCTTCAATGGCAGTGAGATTGAACCCCCTATAGGAGAGCCTTCTGAATATTTTGAGGATCCTATTGGGGAAGAAGAATAAGACCTTGTTTCAACTAAGGGACATGCTTCAACTATCTTAACCATGGCTGGGATCCAGAGAGCCTTTCCCATAAGAGAGGCAGATGAGGAAACTAAGATTAAAAAAATTAGCCCCTCAGCTCTTCCACACTTTCATGGACTTACCTCTGAGGATCCTGACACATTCATGTTCGAATTTGTTGTTGTTTGTAGGACTTATGGCAACACCTTTGATGACTAAAAATTGAAGCTATTCCCATCCACCATTAAGGATGTAGCCTTGCGCTGGTTCATGGGTCTGCCTAGGGATAGCATCACTACCTAGGCACAGATGTGAGTGACCTTCAACAAAAAATACAGAGACTACTGTAGATCCAAGGAAACTAAGGATGAAATATTTAGGATGACTCTAGGACCTAATGAATCCCTAGAGGACTATGAAGAAAGGTTTCAATTAAACTATAAGAGAGCCAACTGTACTCTTGATCCTGCATCACTTAAACTTGTACTTCTTCGAGGGATCAGTGAAGAGATAATAGAAACCTTTAATATTCTATCAGGAGGAGATATCTACTAAAAACCATATGAAATAATCAAAACTGTCTTCCGGAACCATTCTAGGGCATTCAGGAAGGAGGGAAAAGCTAGCCAAATTACATCCAATACCCCTTCCTCTTCCACCTTCATAAAACATGAGATTGGAAACATGCTAGAATACTTCAAGAGTGACATGTTGCATACCTTTTCTTTGCAAATGGACACAATGCAGGTTAAAAGGAAGCAAGAGGAAGCATAGAGAGCCTTGGCCATATTTTTTCCTAGATGTACCAGGAAGGGCCCACGAAATGAATGTCCACTAAATGTCATAGAGGTTTGCTTAGTCTGTGAGGAGAATCATGCCACAAAAAAGTGTCCCTCCTTACCTGGACTTAAAGTTGTATATCAAGGTGGGGAATCAATTCTAGAGTAACTCCGTTTCATCAAACAGAGAAGGCCTCAAGGCCCTCGGTCATATCAATAAGGTATGTAAGGTGCACCTTACTCTTACTATAAAAACAATCAGAGCGCACCTGTGCAACCTTGGTACACCCCCACTACTCCATCATGATCTACACCTCCTACTTGGCCTTACAACCCTTCATATCATCCTCAGCCAGTAAACAACCATTTCAGCAGTATGTTCCATAATAACCTCAGTGGAACAATCCACCCCAAGGGTGGAGGCCTCAAAAAAATCAACCACCTTCTCTAATGCCTCCACCCCAACCTCAACCTCATATTACTCATTTTTCTCCACCTAGGCTACCTATACCTGCACAACCCAATCTGAATCCGAACAACATATAGGCACAACAGGCTCCCAGTGGAGAAACATCTCATCCAGTTTATGTTGTGGAGATACAGGAGGTTAATCTAAGTTTGGGAAGAGTACTCCCAGACAACCATCCTCCATCTCCCCCTATAGAGGTTGAGGAGGAAAAAGAATAAGGCAACACTCAGATCCAAAAACCTCATTTTCCTGAGCGCTTGATCCACCCTAGTCGACACACCCCAGACGATACCAAACTTCTAGAATAAGTGGAAAAAATTTGTGTAAAGATACTTCTCCAAGCCATTAAGGATGTCCCTATCTACAATATTCTCATCAAATAAAAGTGCTTCAAGAAATCTGGGAGAATGAATAGATATACCCCCACCATCAATGTGGTAGGACAACTATCTGACTTGATGCTGGGGAAGGTCATATTTCCAAAGTACCTGGACCCTGGTAGTCCAGTTGTTGATGTGCATATAGATGGTGTCATAGTCCCCAATTCTCTGAATGATCTAGGGGCTGCCATCAATATCATGACCAAGGAAATTATGTTGAAACTTAATCTCCAAGGGACTTTGAGGAAAACCACAACAGTTTTGCAACTTGCAAATCGATCCACGGTAACTCCGAAAGGAATTATTGAGGATGTTATGGTTACCATTGACTCTTGGGAGTATCCTACAAATTTCCTGGTCCTGCAACCAAAAACCAAGTTTAATGGTTACCCCCTCATCTTAGGGAGACCTTAGTTAGCCACTACATATTCTTATATTAGTTTTCGGGCTAGAAACATGACTATAAAAAATGGGCCTTTGTCTAAATAGCTAGTGTTACATCCTCCAACCCAGCCTTCCATTGATCATGATCTCCCTATATGGTTGGAGAATGAAGAAAATGAGTTATATAACACTGCCCCTATGTGTATCGTGGATGTTATTCTTACAGGGGGGCAACTTGATGAAGATGAACTTGCCGACCATGCAATTCAAAACCAATCCTCCACTAACATTCCTCTCAAAACCTTATTCAAAGAGTCTAAAAGCCAACATTGGATGGAAGTGCACTCAATTGAGTCAACCTATGAAACCACCAAGGCTATTGAGTTGGCCCATCCAGATCTCTGAAAATTAACCCAAACCTCTCGAATGAAGAAGAGAAGCGTCTGTGCCAGTATTTTAAAGAAAAATTTGAAGTGTTTGCTTGGGATTACAAGGACATGAAAGGGGTGCATCCTTAAGTATGCACACATCATATTTACATCAAATATGGATGAAACCTGTGAGACAACCCCAAAGAAGGATGAACCCGGCTCTGAAGGACATAGTCAAGGAAGAGTTGCATAAACTATTGGATGCAGGGTTCATATATCCCATATCTGACAATGAGTGGGTATCCCCTCTCGTCCTAGTCCCAAAGAAGAATGGGAAGTGGATAATCTGTGTTGACTATCGAGAAGTTAACAAAGCCACCAAGAAAGACCATTTCCCTTTGCCCTTTATAGACCAAGTCTTGGATGGCCTTGCCGGGAAGAAATTATTTTCCTTCTTATATGGGTTCAGTGGGTACAATAAGATTCAAATCAGCCCTGAAGACCGGGATAAGACTATTTTCACCGCCCCTTGGGGTACCTTTTCTTATAGATTCCTATCATTTGGGTTGTGTAATGCCACAACTACCTTCCAAAGAGCTATCCTAATTATATTTTTTGAGTTATTCCATGACTCTGTCGAAATATACATGGATGATTTCACACCAGATGGGGATGACTTCCAGGAAGCTCTCTCCAATTTGGGTAAATTACTAAGAAGGTGCATTGAGATGCATCTCTCCTTGAGCCCAGAAAAGTGTGAATTCTTGAAGAAGGCAGGGGTTGTATTAGGACACTCCATATCCCAAGCAGGAATACAGGTAGACCCAAAAAAAATCACCATCGTAAAAAAGGTACCTGCTCCTCCAAAGCAGAAAGATGTCAGGAGTTTCTTAGGCTTAGCTTGTTACTATAAAAGATTCATCAAAGATTTCAGCAAGATCATTATTTGGGTTATTGGCCAAGGAGTCTGGGTTTATTTGGTTTCGTCCTTGTCAAGAGGCTTTCGAGCTCATTAAGGGAAATTTGACTACTGCCCCCATCCTCCGAGGTCCAAATTGGAATTTGCATTTCCACATCCACACTGATGCATCCGAAAAAGCTGTAGGGGCAGAATTAGGAAAATTAGAGGACAAAATCCCTTATGCCATTTATTTCATCAGCAAGAACTTGTTTAAGGCTGAAATGAATTATAATGTTACTAAGAAGGAGATGTTAGTCGTTTTCCATGCTTTGAACAAATTCAGGCATTACGTAACTGGATATCAAACCTTTTTTCACACTAACCATGAAACCATCAAGTATTTAATGAAAAAATCGGATGTTAATGCTAGGATAATTCGACAGTTGTTACTTTTTCAACAATTTGATTTGACTATTGTTGATAAACCTGCAAAGGAGAATGTTGTTGCATATTTTTTGTCCAGGTTAGCTCTCCCTATAGGTGAAGAAGGAATGGTTGATGACCAACTACCAGATGAGCATCTCTTTTCTATATCATCACTCTCACCATGGTTTGCTGAAATAGCCAACTACTTGGTTGCTGGGAGAATCCCTCCTAATATTTCATTCAGGGACAGGAGTAGAATCATAAAAAAAAGTGCCCCTTTCACATGGATTGGGGGAAACATTTTCAAGCTAGGCCCCGATAAAATCCTAAGGAGATGTGTGAGGGAGGAATAATTTTTTGATATCCTCTCTGAATTTCATGACGACCCATGTGGAGGCCATTTTTCTACAAAGAGAACTGCTTAAAAAAGTTCTGCAGGCAGGATACAATTGGCCTGCCCTTCACCAATATTCTCGAAGATACACCAGCAGGTGTGACCAGTGCCAAAGGGTGGGGAAACCCACACAAAGGGATGAGATGCCTTTGCACCCTCACGTGGCTCTTGAGCCATTTGAAAAGTGGGGCATGGACATTGTTGGACCTATCGATCCACCATCCAGACAAAAGAAGTATATCATAGTCTGCACTGATTACCTGACAAAGTGGGCTGAAACAAAAGAAATGAAGGTAGAAACCGAGGAGAAAGTAGCAAAATTTATGAGGGAGAATGTGTTTTACAAGATTGGGCACCCTAGATAAATAGTCATTGATCAGGGAGCACAATTCACCTCTCACCTCATTGAGAATATTTTGAGGAAGCACAAGATTAAGCATAAAACTTATACTAACAATCACCCTCAGGAAAATGGCAAAGTAGAAGAAAATAACTGATATTTAGAGAGCATCCTCACCAAGGTTGTGAGTAGCAGTAGAAAATATTGGGCAGAAAGATTGGTAGAAGCTACTTGGGCCTACAACACTGCTTAGAAGACAACAACAGGATTTGCTCCTTATGAACTAGTCTATGGTAAGAAGGCTCTACTTTCAGTTGAGTTTGAATTAAATAATTTAAGAATGGAAATTGAATTAAATATAGATCTATCAAATGCCCACAAATAGAGGTTGTTGCAACTAAATGGATTGAATGTGTTCAGAATGCAAGCACTTCTTCACACGGAGGTAGTTCAGCTGCAAAGGAAGGTCTGGCATGACAAGAACATTAAAGAAAAGACCTTCCAAGAAGGAGATTGGGAATTGTTGTATGATTCAAGGTTCAAATATTTCAAATGCAAGCTGATGAAAAGATGTTCAGGACCTTAAAAAATGGAAAAATGTTTTGATAATGGCGCAGTTCAAATCAGAACCATAGATGAGGAAGGAATCCCCTTGCTTGTCAATGGTCACAGACTTAAAATTTACAAGAAGCCTTTGTCAAGGGAAAAGTTCATAAATTCAATAATCAGAGAGGTGTATGTGATGGGAAACTCCATAGTTTCCCACACCTCCTGGAAAAAAAAAAAACTATGGGTGAAAACCTCTCTGAGGCACCCAAGGAAAGCTTGTGGTTTGAAAACCTCAATGGAGGCAGCTCACTTTCTCAAAAAAAAAGAGAAAAAAAATGAATAAAGATACATGGGTGAAAACCTCTCTGAGGTGCCCAAGGCAAGTTCATGGGTTGAAAACCTCCATGGAGGCAGCCCACTTTCTTTATAAAAAAAAACAAAAAATACATCTACATCTCTCTGTTTTATGTGTTTTTTGTTTTGCAAGTTATTAATGGTTTCTGGAAACATAGGGAAGCATTCATCTTCTCTCCCCTTCTATTTTACCATCCATCCCATCATTCACTCCATTCATTTCCATAACTCCTTCCATCACCTCCATACACCATATTCCTCCATTCCTGAGCACAATGTAGCAAAAGAAAGCAAGCCACAAACTGCTACAAATATCAAGAAGTTCCTTCAAAAAAAAATTTGTTCACAGACTGCAAATAAAAACAAGGGGGAGCTGATAAAGAAGACCCCAGGAAAGACAGGAGTGCCACCCATGGCATCTGGAGCAACCCCACGCAGCATCTACGAGAAGAAACAACAAGAAAGATCAACAACTCACTCAAAGAGTTTCTCATTCAACAAGCTGCTCACTCAAAAAACAAGAAAATAAGGATGAACATAGCATATAATAGGCTTGTCTCCAAATTCTAGCTCCTGCAAATGCCTTGACAACAACAGGTAAACTCAGGTATAGCTTCTCACCCCTCGTTATGCATCCATAATAGCTAGAAATAATTAAATTTGTAGACTTAGAGTTTCAGGGGCGGAAAGGTGGTCAGTTAGCTTGGCCACCATCGTGAAGTATGGCTAGGGAGAACTGCAAAGTCACGCCACCTGGGCATGAAAAAGAAAAAAATTAAATCAAGTGGAGTAGAGGAGAATGAGGGGAGGAAACACGCAGTCCATCATGAATTAACAGAGAGAAGGAAACAACGGTCTCTAACGAAAACTGGAGCTAAGGCCGAGTTACATAAGCGATCCAAAATTAGTTGTGCAAAATAAAAAGAGATGTCGTCTCATCCAAACCATTGAAGTGAGAACATTTAAGGGAAAGAGATCGAAGGGAGCCTGCAGCACAATAGTACTGAGAGTGGGTTGCATATTTGAACAACGTGCAACAATAGCAGTAGAACAACATCACCAGTAGTCAAGCTAGCTTCCGAAGTATACCGCATATCAAACACAGTAGCAAGGGACCATGGGAATATTTTATAGCAACAAAAACAAAGTAGAATTATACTTCTAACCTTATAGAAGAAGAACCAGAAGAAGGAGAGGAAGAGACAAAGGGCCAAGGAAAAACGAAAGAGATGTCAATAGAAGTCATAGAGGTAGTAGAAAGTAAGCAAGAAGCAGACTCACATCACAACACCACATCCTCTCAAGGCAAATAGGTAGTTGCCACCTTAGCTCCTCTGAGCGCAAAGAGAAAAAGGCAGACTTGTATGTATTTCAGAGCTGATAAGAGTCAAAGGATAAGTCAAAGAGAGCCAGAAACTCCTCCCACGAGCCCGATTATCATTGAAGAATCACCAAGGGAGGAGGAAAGAATCAAAGAAATAGTTTTGATGGAGCAGTTGCATAAGGCACATGCAGATAATGTAGCACTGAAGGAGAAATTGCAGCAAAAAGGGCAGCAAGTAGCCACCATGGAAGACTTATGCATAGAAGCCCTTCAGCACAGATTTCCTTCTGACTCATATGTCATATACCTCAAGGAGAAATGGCTCCTATTTCAGATCAAAACTCTAGCCTTTGATGGGTCACTACCTTTCCAAGATTGCAGGCAATTCATGGATTTATACAAGAAAGCTAACATGGTTGATCAGGAAAAAATGGCAGAGTTTTATGTGCATAAGCTTGTGCTGACAAATCCGGATACTTGGGACCCCAATCCTACAATTGGGGATATGCAGTTGATGGCTTTAGTACCATGGATGATGAATGAGGACACTATATAAAAAGAGATATGGACAGTCATGAGAAGAAGAAATAGAGAACCCTTACATATCAGACTGGAATTGTTCAGCCTAAGAGGATTCATCCTTAACCGTCAAGAGATTGAAAGGTACGCTACACTAGTTAAAAGATACCTTCAGACTTAAACGCATGTAATATGCCACTTTGATGATGTTTCTAGGAAAATAGAAGATCATTTCATTATGGCCAGCCAGAGGAGATGGAACAACCTCCCTCACAACCTCAAGAACAGGGAGTACCATACTCCAGAAAGATTGAGGGGTGCATTGTAAAGGGCACCATTATATAAGAGGTCCATGCAAGCCAAAAATATCCAATGGTTGGGACTAAAACTCATCCCACCTTTATTGTTGGGGATGAATGATGAAATGGAAACAGATGCACAAGATAGAGAATGGGAGAATACAGAAAATAATAATGGTTTTTACCCCCCTTGGGGAAACTCCCACACTTCTTCCTCAGGAAATCAGGGAGGCAGTCAAAGCCTTGAAGGAAATGCAGGAGGAGGACTATTTTCTCAGAGGATGAGAAACCATTCAGTAGGGGGGTGATGATGACCTCCATCATTAGACATATTTGGAGGGGTTAATGGTCACCTTTTTTCCTTCTTAGATATCTTTTTCTTGCATTTGTATTATTATTTGGTTTTATGATGCTAGTATAGGTGGTGAATAAGGCTAACATACTCTGAGTGCCTAATATGAGGTTGAGTGTAGAAAACCATGAATTATTAGCATTTTAATAAGGATTTTATCATAAATACTTGGAGGAGATAGCAAAGAGAAATTATAGGAGGATTGTCCACCCTCCTTAACTCTAAAAGGAAACCAAAGGATCCCAAGGATTCTCTCCAGCAATTCGAATTCCAGAGGCAACCAAGCAACTCAAAGAGGAGTACACCCAATCATTGTTTACTGGGAGTCAAGTGGACTCAATCACCATTTTCTAGGGAGTTGTTGGTAGCTTCCCTGTAGAATAAATAGAGTAGAGATAGAGCTAGGGAGGGGTTGATTCTAGTCGGAAATTTGTTGCAAGCTATTGAGATTTTTAGTTTAATCAGTGATCAAACTTTCAAAAATGTATGAGGCTATTCTTTTATGAAATGAGCACACTGATTTCACTTTACTGATTTAAGTTTCAGAGAGCTAGGCTCGTGGGTTAGCGCCCAATCCATGTGCCTCAACCTTTCTGTTGTATTTGTTCTCTGCTTTTTGTCATTCAATTAGTTCTTCTTCTGATAGTTTCATTGTTGTTTAGTTTTTATTTCAGTGTGTTGCTGTAGTTTTTCATTTGCTTATGAGAGTAATAGAATAGAGGAAAGCAAAAAAAATTTGGATCAAGACCCCCTTCTCATCTCTGTCAATAGGGCTTGAGGAGGAAGAACCTTCCCACAGACCTAAAAACTTATTTCTGTTCACTATTTTTGAGATTAAAATTAGAGTTGCATTACCATTTTCAACCTTCCTTTTTATATTGCATTTTCAAGCATTTTCCTATTTTTCGTGCATATACCAGCAGAGTTGTTTGCAGGAATTAGTGATAAATCCCCATAGCAGCTCCATGGTGCTTCCCCGCCTCATTTTCCATATCTGTACTCACAACCTGAGCATTGCAGTTAAACCCTCCATTCCCTCTTTTTCTACGCTTATTCTAACTGCTGCACCCACTTTTTTCCCCTAAAATCACTTAAAACCTTCAGCCCGCCTTATTCCTTTGTTTATATTGGTTACAGTTGCCTTACTCGTTTTAATGAAAAAATGCTTCAAAACCATTGGAACTCGACCATCGCCCTTGCTCCTTGAACTTCCCGCTATCACATTTCGCACTTCGCAGCCTTTTCGCAATCACATTTCACATCGTTTTCCCTTTTTCTTTAAGAATTACCGCTCCTTTTCGCCGATTGCGATATTGGTATCATGATCTGCCACCAGTCCCACTACCACGTCATCTGACTTATTGCAACCTTTGACCTTTTCGCAAATCACACTTTGCAACTTTTTCCTTTTTCCTTTAAGGCTTACCGCTTCCAAACTTCGATTGCGATAACTATGCCGCATCACAACTCAAATTTCACATCTTTTATTTGGTTCATTTTAAGACTTAAGGCCCCAAACACCGATTGTGATATTCTTCGTACTCTACTTCCGGTCCCACCACCACATCACCTAGCGTATTTCACACTTTGCAACTTTTCCTGGAAAACATTTCCTCTACCCCTCAAACTTTGCGATATTGTGAACTGCGATATCACATTTCGCACTTCGCAACTTTTACCACATCGCAAATCACAAATCGTGACTTTTGGCCCATCGCACTTCACATTTTTTACCTTTTCGCAATCACATTTCGCAACCTTTTCTTTTTTCATTAACACTTACCACTCATGTGTGCCGATTGCGATATCGCTCCATATTCAACCGCCGGTCCCACCACCATGTCACCCATTGCACTCCGCACTTCGCAAAATTTTCCTAAACAACACTTTAGCTATCCCTCCAACTTTTTAATATTGTAATTTCAATATCGCATTTCGCACTTCGCAGTTTTTATCCCATTGCATTTCGCACTTCGTAGTTTTTTCCCTATCACACTTCGCAAATCACACTTTTTAGTTTGTTCCTGTTAACCTTTACCACTCCAAACGCCAATTGCGATCACCCTACATCACAACTCCACCATCGCCCTTTTTAAATCATTCCACTCCAAATAATTTTTGTGCCACAATAAAGTTTTAATAAGGTTCAAACCCCTCTTTTCACTTCTAAGCCGTTTTTCATGTTTTTAGCACCTTTCACCCCTTTCTTCTCCAAGCTACAAGTCAATACTTTCAAAATTAGAATTAAGTCATGGATAGCTTATCTGCATGGATAGAGGCATGGTAGATAGACCATAGGATAAGTAGAGTGCATTTATCCATTTGGCCAAGTTAAGTGTGGTTTAGAATTAGTTTCCTTTCTGCCATTTATTTTCAATAATTTAGTTTAGTTTCTTTTCAGTCATTACCTTTTGTAGATTAAAATAGTTTCCTTTTTCCATTTCCTTTATTCACCTTAAATTAGCTTCATTTCCATCATTTCCTTTCTATCATTCCCTTCCAGCAATTTATTTTTCAGTTCTTATCATAGTTTAAGAAATATCACCCTTTCGTAAAGCAGAAGAGGATGACATGAACAAAATGCATATGCTGTGTATATAGCACTGTCACCTCCAAGTTTGTACAAACCCTGGGTTGATAAAGTAAATTAGGGTAGCCCCTAGGAGTTGCAACACTCTTGGTGCAGTACCAAGGCTCACTAGAAGACTTGGCCATTTGCATCACAGAGCTTTGAAGATCATGTAGCGTATCACCACAGTCCTCCCCAAAGGAGCACTATAGAAGCAAAATACATGCAAAGGGTGTATCTTGGGGAAGTACACAAAATCCACCTTCAATGATCAGGATAGCAAGGTGCATGCAATCCTTGAAAGGACCCACTCTGATGTCTATGGACCTTTCTTGACAGCCTCCATGGCCAAGAACATGTATTATGTTAGATTTGTAGATTATTTCTCATGTAAGTGTAGGATTTTCTTCAAGTATAATAAATACCAAACATTCTCCAATTTTTTTGAATTTAAAACACTTTTTGAGAAATAAATTGACATGAAAGTGAAGGCTCCAAGGAGCAATAACGGTGGTGAATATGTGTCAAATGAGTTTAAATTTTTTTGTGCAAAGGAAGGAATTTGAAAATAATTGACAACACCCCATAACCCACAATAGAATCGGGTGGCTAAGAGGAATAACATAAATATTTTTGGATCTACACGGACGATGTTGCATGATCAAGGCCTACCTATGCACTTGTGGGATGAAGCATGCAACACAACAACATATGTGCAGAACAAGAGTCCTCATCGGATTATCTGGATGAGTACACCGGAAGAAGATTTTTCAGGGAAGAAAACAAATGTGTCACACTTCAAGATATTTGGATCATCAGTATATTTCCATGTTTCCAAGGAAGCAAGTAAAAATCTAAAGCCGACAGCAGAGTTGGGCATATTTTTGGGGTACATTGATACACCTCACAACTATCGGGTGTACTTTACATCTCTCAGGATAACAGTTGTTCGTAGAGATGTGAAGTTAGATGAAGAGAAGTTAATGAATTTTTACCTTGAGAGGGAGATTTAGTCCAATGCAAATTAGGAGATTTTGACTCGAAAGGAAGAGCTTCAAGAAGATGTGGAGTAGCCACAGGCAGAGGAGTAGAGAGTGGAGAGAACCACTCAAGAAGAGATATCTAAGGAAGGAAGGAACAAAACCAGGGAAATTGAAAAATTATTATAGGATACTAGAGAGAATGTGGTAGCACCCACATCACATTGCAGGCAGAGGAGGTCTCCATATAGGTACATTGGCTACTTTTATTTGATGAGTGAGCTAGTAGAGACATAACCATCCTCATTTGAGGAAGAAATAAAGAAAATGGTATGGTTTGATCTTATGGTAGAGGAATATGATTCCATTGTCAAAAATTGTGTTTGGGAAGTGGTTCCAAGACCTACAGACAAGTCAGTGTTGGGTTCGAGATGGCTTTACAAGGTAAAGCATGTAGTAGATGGAAGCATTGAGAAACACAAGGCCAGATTCATGGCCAAGGGGTACTCTTTGGTAGAGGTATTGAATATGAAGAGACATTTTCTCTTGTAGCAAGGTACTCTTCCATCATATCAATTCTCGCTCTGGCTGCATAGATGGGGTCGAAGATCCATTAGATGGATGTGAAGACAACATTCCTCAATGGATTTATTGATGAGGAGGTGTACATTGAATAACCTAAAGGATTTGATACCTTCGACAGAGATTCACATGTGTGTTAACTCAAGCGAGAATTGTATGGGATGAAGCAAGCACCCCGTGCTTGGTACACTAGGATCGATAGCTACCTCACCAGTTTGGGCTTCACCAAAAGTGAAGCAGATGCAAACCTTAACCACATTTTAGTAGAAGGTAAATTATTGATTATAGTCTTACATTTTGGTGACTTGATTTTTACTGGTGATGAACAAATTATCAAGTCTTGCATGGAGGACCCTGTAAGAGAGTTCAAAATGAAGGACATGGAGTTGATGCACTATTTCCTTGGTTTGGAAGTATGGAAGAGAGAAGGGGAATTGTTTGTCTCTCAGGGGAAGTATGCCAACGAGATACTTAATAAGTTACAAATGGACATATGCAAACCCATGGAGACTCATCTAATGACTAACTGGAGGAAAGGGGATGCCACTTCAAGAGAGGAAATGGATTCTACTATGTATATGCATTTGGTGGGTTCACTCATGTATCTGGTGAACACAGACAATATATGTGTTATGTGATAAATCGGTTGATCCAAGCCATGGCTTGACCGACCAAATTATTTTGCAGAGATGTTAAACATGTACTACGGTACCTCAAAGACACCACTCAGTTTGGACTTTGGTATAAATAGATAGAGGGAGTGAAGCTGCAAGGCTTCACAGATGCAAATTGGGCAGGAAGTACATTAGATAAGAAAAGCACTTCAGGAGGAATTTTTAGTGATGGGTTTTTTATCACTCCACCTTATATCTAAGGCTAAAGAAGAGATCCCAACAGAGGTAACCAAAGACCAAGCTTTTGACTTGATAGCTAGCCCTATCAAGTCAGAGAGGGCTCTCTCCGAAAGGGTCTGTTACACAGTAATTTGTCACCGTCCCTACCATTCCCCGTCCCGCACATTGGAGGGCTCATTCTGTGACCTATGAGTAGTGTTATGCCTTGAAACCACCTTCACTGCATTCCTCTGAACATGAGCTTCAATTGCCCTGAAGACATATCATACGAAAAACCATAAAAACACCTTTTTGCATTGTTGGGCGCGGTGAGCCGGTTCATCACTCGCGCCAATTAGGGAAATACTTCAAATAGGCTATGTTGGTGCTCTATCCAGTCGCGGTCGTACGTGATTTAAGTGTTTTTTAAAATAAAATGGTGGAAGTTTCGTTTCAACAGACTCAGAAACTGTTACCTATCTTGAGTTGGGAGGTTTGGCTCCGGGAGTTCCATGAAAGGGAAGTGGTTTGCCACCTCTCATGGAAGATTCCTTGAAGATAGGGCCAATCCCACAATTATAGGGATCCCAACTCCCCTTCCTCCATTTATAAAAGCTTGCCCATTGCCATTGCAAGCTAGTCTTGAAGTGCCCAAGTTTTGAATCTCCAAGTTCTCAAATTCCCAAGAGCCTTAATACTGCAAGAGCCCTCATTCTTCCCTTAAGGCCAAACTCGAGCGAGGAGACTGTCGTCGAGAGACTCTAAGAGAGGCTTGTCCCATCCTTGGCAGGATTTGCGAGACGTGTACTACTAGAGACCCCTCCGAAGGAGATCTCAGCGTCAGAACATTGGTTGTACTCTCTTTTGATTGTTTATTAATGAATGACTACTGGTTATGGTTCCACTCAGTTTCGTTTATGATGATGATGAGTTATATCCTTTCTGACTAATATATAGTTGCGTATTCTGGATTTTATGCTTGTATTCGTATTGTTTCTTGCATGTGCAGGTGTCCATTCATGGAGATCGTGGGGATCGTGATCTGCCGAGGCTAAGGAACGGGAACACCGTCTCTTCTACGAATCATAGCGTTGGACTCCAGGTAGGCCTCCATCGTTGGTCTGTTTATTCGCAATTAGGAACTTGCGCTGTAGCATTTGATGATTGTTGCTAGACCCGTTCTGGGCTAGCAGGGATCGCCTCTGTACGCAGAGGGGATTTACCTCTTCAACAATTTGGCGACTCCACTGGGATCGTCTAGTTTTGATTGTCTCGTTTTGATTGTTTCGCGGTTCTGCTTGCTTGGTTAGCCTTGTGGGCTGGGTTCTTTTGCTGTTTTTTGCTTCTTGGTTTGCTTGGATATCATTGATCTGCTTCTGGAGTAGTTATTTTTTATTTTTGGCTGAGAAACTCGGCTGGCGCGCTTTTTAGCTCGACAGTCGCGCCAATTGGCGCAGGTTGCTTGTGTATCACCCGCGCCAATTGCTTTCTGGCGCCAGTTACAACCTCACAGTCGCGCCAATCC
This sequence comes from Pinus albicaulis, assembly GCA_034641835.2. Taxonomy (NCBI): domain Eukaryota; kingdom Viridiplantae; phylum Streptophyta; class Pinopsida; order Pinales; family Pinaceae; genus Pinus; species Pinus albicaulis. The sequence continues at coordinate 40,458 of JAXQQM020081833.1, read as the reverse complement.
TGTGAGGCATTAGAGTTCGCTCAGTTTTGAGCTCTCTGGGTCTGGTCAGTGTGTTTCTTTTTGGTTTTTTGGCTGCGTGAGTGTGTTGGAGTCCTGTTTGACTGGGATTTTGCCTTCATCCTTTGGTTGTTTGCTTTTCTCCATCGATTTCACGTTTTAAGCCCTAGGGCATCTAGTGGCTTTGTGTGTCGAGCCCTCCTTAGGAGTTTTGGTGTTTTGTTAGTCCAGTCAATTCTCTGATTGCTCCTCCACATTCTCTTAGTGGTTGTTTACCGTTTTATTGCGATTTTTGGGTGATTGTTCTTCTCTTCATTCAAATTTCGTTTGGTCTTGCTTTGGGCCTAGATCACACGGTCCATTGGAGCCTTTTGGGTCTTTTTTGGTTTTGAAGGACTGCTTTGTCACTTTAGAGATCTGATTGTGAGCTTGTATTGAGTGAAATTCATTTGTTTTACTCTTTCATTATTGTCTCTCAAATCGTTTCTCATTGTTTTCATTTGATTAGTTCATTGTGTTATTAAACATTGAAAATATATACAAAAATCTCTTTTACTTTTGGTTGATTAGTGCAAATTGAAATCTTTTCGATTTTGCTAGTAATTAGTAAATTTGAAAGAAAAGTTTTTAGTTTCATTAGCTTCATTAGAGACTTTTTTGGTTGCTTTCTGATCATTTCATTGTTGTATGAAAAAGCTCTTAACTCTCTCATAGATAGCTTTCATCGAATGAAATGTACTGTGGCATATTGTTGCATTTAAGAGATCTTTTGAGATACATCATACGCTAGGGCCTGAAAACTGGAACACAATTGAAGATCAACTTTAAAATCTACTCAATTTACACTAAGGCAGCATTGAAATATAACGAAACACATTTAGAGGTCTAGGCTAGAGACATGTTCCGACGTCTTAAAACCTAGTAGTTGTCGTTCGCCTCTTGGCTTTAGACAACGCTAGTACGGACTTGTGCTCCCCGTATCGTCGCGTATATAAAGGGAGACCCCATTAGGTTTCAATCCTTTATCCATAGAAAGCCGAGTCTGCCGCCCTATACCCGTGATACACCGAACACAACATTCGAGGAGATTGCCTGCACGTACGGAAAGTCCTTGGTTGATTTATTTTTCATTATTGAAACCAAGGTGTATATTGCAGTTCACGGTTATTTGGTACACCCTTTTTGCCTAGTATTCCTGAGTAGTCATTTGATCTTTTCTGACTCCCTAAATTTGAAAGGATCACCAAGTGCTTGTCCTTTCACGCTTGTGTCAAATATGAAAGAGATAGAGTCACCTTTTCGACCGTTTCTCGACTCTTAAAACATGAAACGGTGGAGTTTCTTATTTTTAAATATGGTAAAAAATTAATCACCCACGATCACACGCCTTGTTAAATTATGCTTGTTGACTGTTTGATTGTGTGTCTTGACTCTTTTTTAGCCCGTGTGTGTGTTTGATATTTTTCTCCTATCGTTGCTACCACAGTGGCGGAACCCTCGGTTTCGTGTACTGGTAGTCCTTATACAGACGATTCATCAGAGGTTTCCTAATCCTTTGCTGGACCACAGCAGCCCGTTGTTTCTGAGCAACCCTTTGGGGGACCAATTGAGTTCAATTGGCCCTTTTCTGACCCTGTGTCTGAATTGAGATTAGTAGCTGATTTCCTTTCTCTTACATCGGGTTCGCCTTTTATAGCTGCTGTCTTTCCTCCTAGTCCTCGCCGTCTATTACGAGATCTAGCGGCAGGCTCAGTCACGAGTGGTTCTAGTGAGGAAATCCCAACGTCTGGTGAAGACTATCAGCTCTTTCCTCGGAGATTATTTCCAGGAGACGACTCTGAACTTGCGATCATGTCATCATCCGGTCTCTCATTACCAGCAGGGTACAGATCCCTGGGTCAGATCATTTCCGCCGTTGCCTCTATGGGAGTCTCAGCTCCTTCTATGAGGCCAGTTGCTCCTTCATTGGGGATGTCTCCTCAGACACCCGTCAATTCTGTACCCGCTCGGCCCACTGTCTGTGTGGCCGCCTCTGCACCCGCTGTTACGACACCCTCCATGAGGGCTATGCCGCCTCCTGAAGACATTTATTTAGCGACTGCTATACCGGAGAACATCTCTCCGGAGGAGTATCGGTTGTCTTTACAACAGCCGAACCTCGAGGTTGGTCCGTCCTCCCTTGATCCCAACCGCTCTTATTTTTCGCACTATGCACAGGATGGTACACCCGTGTATGCTTTTCCAGATCAGTATGATGAGCACGGGGACATTTTACGTCTACCCGCTCCTGAGGCTCACCTCCATGCTCAAGGTTTACCTTATAACCAGGCTTATAACCCGCAAGGGCAACCTTTCCAAGGCCAACCTTCGGGGCAACCTGGCTATCCTTACGAGCCACAGGGACAACCCATGCAAGGCTATCCTACAGGCCAGCAAGGGCCATCGTACGGTCTGCAAGGATAGTATTACAACCCTTCCGGTCAACCTGTGCAGCCTCGGCCGGGGTACCAACCGGGACCGGTCTATGGTCCTGGCGGGCAAATCCAGCCTTCTCAGCCTATGCAACCGCAGTATCCTATTGTTTCTAATGTTTCATATCAGCTGGGACCATCCTATGGTCCTGCTTCAAGTCAAACCGGTTACCAGAAACCACCTGGCTCTATTCCTCCACTAGGCCAACCGGCCCATCCGGTACAACCTGGTGTTCCGCCTCCAGGCCAACCGGCCCATCCGGTACAACCTAGGGCTCCTTTCCAGCCGGGTCAGCCTGTTCACTCAGGGCAGCCCATTCAGCCGAGTCAACCTGTTCACTCAGGGCAGCCCGCTCATTCCATTAACCCTGCCCAGCAGCCGATTTATTCAATGCCGCAGCCAAATCAACAGCTGCGCTCTAGTTATCAGGCTCCGCAGGGTTCCACCTATCAGCAGCCGACTCATCCTCAGGGCGGTTATTATCCTCATGGTCAATCTCAACCAAATTATAACCAACCCCGAGGTTCTCAGTATTATCCTCATCAACCTAGGTCTACCTATACTCAGCAGCCAAATCCAAATGCTGCTTACACTGGGCCGACACATAATCAGGGTCCGTACTCTGGTTATCAAGCCCCACACACTGGTTACCAGCAACCAAATCAGTATGGTTACACGACCTACGCCCCCTATAGTCAGAATCCTACGGGACAAAACCCTTGGGGGCAAGGATATTACCAACCAGCGTGGAGTACAGGTACCGGTCCTCATCCCGGGCCTGGCATGCCGGTCAATCTGCCATTGCCGTTCCTGGCCACCTTGGAGTTGCCGGATGTTTCAAAACTAACCAATGATCCGATTTTACACAATCCTTATTGGCCTCTGGTTCCTACTAAGATACTAGGTGATTTCCCCAAGTTTGAGGGTAAAGCTGGAGAGGACCCCCAAGCGCATGTGATGACGTATCATCTTTGGTGTTCGTCCAACTCTTGGGTCGATGATTCAATTCATCTGCGCCTCTTCCAGCGCACTTTGACTGGAGCTGCTGCTAAGCGGTACATCGAGTTATCCCGTGGCATCTTCCAAGATTTTAATTCCTTAGCCATGGCTTTTCTGACGCACTTTCAGTTACCGGTTCGCTATGAAGCCGGGACGCACCTCCTGACTTCTTTGAAGTAGGACAAGGCCACTCACATTTCTGATCACATTCATGAGTGGCGGCGCCGTCGTAGACTGATCAAGTTTCATATACCTGATCAGATACTAACTCACTGGTTCACCACCTCCTTTGTGAACAAAATCGCCCAAGATATTGCGATGGGAGCGTGTGTGATGGAAGAACAAGCCATTGCGCGTTCCCAATATCTAGATCTTGTGTATTCTCAGTCTGGCACACTTTATGATATCTTGCCTGATGATCCACGGTCCAGAACCTCTAAGGCTCCACCTACCCCTGCAGTGGATGGTGTCATTGGTTCCGTATCTCAGAATTCAAAGAAATCTTCGAATGGGAAGAAGAAGTCTAATTCTTCCAACAATACTCCTGCTCATCCCGCCCCGTCCGATTCTGGCAAAACCGCGGAGGTTAACGTCGTTCAGGCCAATCCTACAGAGAAAGCCTCCAAGGGGAAGAAGAAAGGCAAAGGTAAATCTAAATCCGACGCCCCAAAGCCAGAATCCAAACCTCACACTGAGGATGGTTCTCAGCGTAAACCGAAGTATCCCTGCCTCATTTGTGAAGGAGACCATTATACCAAGGATTGTCCACGACGATCTGAGGTTAGTCAACTTCTCAAAGGATCTAAAGGGACTCCGACAGTTCTTAAAGAACCATTCCCATCTCAGTAGACCCAGATGGTTGAACAGCCTTCACCATCTGCACCATTTGGGTCCCAATTTTTTATGATGAATGGTGCTGCACCTATCTCTGTTGCCACGCGTTCGAAGGACTACAATGAATCATGGCAGGCACCTGGGAAGGCAGTTGCAGATGGACCGCCTCCCCCACCTGTCTCCGGTTCATTTGAAATCGAGAAGCCTACTCCTGAACCCATTGTGAAGCCACCTTCTAAAGGTGTCTTACGAAGATATTCTTATAATCCGAATGCCCGTGCCGCTCAGCACTACAGCATTGTTGAGGATTTGGCACAGGCGCCTTCTGCTATGTCTGCACTAGAAGTTCTTCAAAGTTTTCCTTCGCAATGGAAGGCTTTATTGTCTGCAATCGGTGGCATTGATCCCGCCGATTCGAGTCTTCTCACCTTCGACTTAGAGAATTTCACCCCCCGACTTCCGCATCAGATCGCTCTTGTTATTCAAGTCGGGATCAACGGTATTAACATTCATAGGGCCGTTGTGGATGAAGGTGCCTCTACCTGTGTTATGTCATCTGCTTATTGGAAGGCCATTGGCTCTCCGACCCTTTCGTCATCTCCCAATGCCCTAGAGGCATTTGATGGTCGGGAATCCAAACCCCTGGGTGTTCTCGAGAGTTTAGTGATTACTTTACAGGGGAAGACTGTCAACGTCGAAGTAGAAGTGGTTGAAGATAGGCTCAACTACAATATAATTCTTGGCCGCAGCTGGACTCATGCCATGCTATGCGTGCCATCCACCGTTTTTCGACTTCTTAAGTTCCCTCACGAGGGAAAAATCGTTACGGTGGATCAATTGTCATTCTTCACCTCCACCTCCGAGAACAACGTCCCATACGTGGATCAGATTCCAAATCCCCCTGATAGTGTAGGGCCCGGTCTCTTCAAAGACCCCGTCCTCATGGGTATTTTTCCCGCACCACCACCACACACCGCTCAAGTTAACATGATTTCCAGGTCTGATGACCCCTGGCTCATCCCTATGCCTGAGCAGGTGTTTGAGTTTGGAGAATCAATTCCCTTAACTCCAATAGAGATTAGCTACTGTGAAATTGTTGCCGCATCGGATCCTCCACCTCCTCAACATGCTCCTTTGAGCATGGCTCTAGATGTCTACTCTCAATCCCCCTGGCTTGGTCAGGCCGATTCACCTGATCCTCTAAAAGATACTTTTCCTTCCGATGAATCCATCATTGAAACTATGTCTCTTGAGGATCTGCCTTGGGGCGATGGACATCATCGTTCCTCTTTCATGCCTAGCTTAGGGGCTATGTGAGATTGTCTAGAGCGTTATGCATCTCAAGTTCCTACTCCTCCTCTCCAAACGCCCATCTTGACGCACAAGGTTTTTTCGGAGGGAAACCTGAGTAATATAACTCAAACCATCCCGATCAACATCTCCGTTAAACCGGGGGTCGTTGAGAATATGCAAGTGGGAGTGACTTATTCTCCTGATTAGATTCAAGTCTATACTGATATTTTTAAAGAATTCAGAGATGTGTTCGCTTGGTCTTACGAGGAAATGCCCGGGATTGATCCCAGTATCGTAGTGCATGAGATTCCAACCTACCCTGGTGCGAAGCCCGTGCGCCAACGCTTACGCCCCATGCATCCTCGTAAAGCCGCTGCAATTAAGGCAGAAGTTGAAAAACTTCTGAATGCGGGCTTTATTTATCCCATCCCCCTCACAGAATGGGTTTCCAACATTGTCCCTGTCGATAAAAAGTAGGGAACTATTAGGGTCTGTGTCGATTATCGCGACATCAATCGCGCCTGTCCAACGGATAACTATCCCACTCCGTTCATAGACCAGATCATCGACGAATGTGCTGGAAGTGAGATTTATTCCTTAATGGACGGTTTCTCGGGGTATAATCAGATCAATATTGCACCTGAGGATCAACACAAGACTACTTTCATCTGTCCGTGGGGTACTTTCGCGTATAAAAATCTCCCGTTCGGCTTGAAGAACGCTGGAGCCATTTTTCAGCGTGCGATGTCTTACGCTTTCCATGACATTCACCATATCATTCAGCCTTATCTGGACGACTTGCCAGCTCATTCGACTAGGCGAGAAGACCACCCTGAACACCTCCGCCAGATTTTCCTTCGCTGTAGACGCTACAACATTAGGCTTAATCCTCATAAATGTGTCTTTTGCGTGGATTATGGTCGTCTGTTGGGATTCATAGTCTCCAAAGACGGAATTCGCCTTGACCCTTTAAAATTCAAGGCTATCATCAATCTCCCATCACCCTCCTCACTATATCAGTTGCAGAGTCTGCAAGGAAAAGTGAACTTCCTTCAACACTTTATCCCGAACTACGCGGAGGTGGCCAAAGGATTCACACGCCTATTAAAGCAGAACGTTCCCTTCCATTGGGACGAAATTGCTCAACAATCCTTTGAGAAGCTGAAGACGTTACTTGTTAATGCTCCTTTGCTTCATCCTCCTGATTATCACCGCGATTTCACTTTGTATCTCGCTGCCGCGTTGAGCACCATAGCTATGGTTCTGGTGCAGGATGACGATGAAGGTAATGAACATGTTGTTTATTATCTGTCACGGAACCTCCTCGACATGGAAACATGCTATACTCACGTCGAGAAGTTGGCTTTAGCCGCCATACACGTTGTGCAGTGCTTTCGCCATTACATCCTGCTGCGTACAATTACCGTGGTTTCAGATTGTAACCCCATGACGTATATTCTCTCTCAACAATTACTGGGGGGCAAGTACTCCAAATGGATCGTTATCCTGCAGGAGTTTGACTTAGAGTTCACCACCGCTAAGTCAACTAAATCACTAGTTTTCGCTAATCTTATATGCTCTCTCCCTACAGACTCCGCTCCTTCACACTCTGAAGACCATATACCGGACAAAACCCTTTTCCTCATCAGTACTCGTGACCATTGTTATGGCAATATCATTGTGTATCTTTAGACCTCCACATTTCGGTCTGAGTTGACTAAAGATGCCCGACGTCGAATTCGGCATCAGTCTCAACCCTACCGTATCGTAGGAGATACCTTATACCGCGTTGGAGTAGATTTGGTGCTCCGCCGGTGCCTTACCTTGGAAGAGGCTGAAAAGGTCCTCAATGACTGCCACAGTGGCGCCTGTGGTGGACATATGTCCGGATATGCTACTACTCAAAAGATTCTACGAGCAGGATACTTCTGGCCATCAATATTCAGAGATTGTATTACTGCAGTCCGCAAATGTCATGTGTGCCAGGTGTTTCAGCGCAAGATGCGCGCGTGACCTCTTCCTTTGCATCTTGTTGTTACCGTCGGCCCTTTTGCGAAATGGGGTGTGGATTTTATGACATGTAACCCTCATTCGGCCAGGGGGCATGTGTATATAATCGTAGCTGTCGACTACTTCACCAAGTGGGCCGAAGCGATGCCTCCACTTGCGGCCGACGGTAAAACAGCTGCTCAATTCATCTTCAACCACATCATTGTGTGTTTCAGGGTTCCTCAGGCCATTTTTACTGACCACGGTACCCATTTCCGAGATTATATGATGGCCGAGCTGACATCGAGGTTGGGCTTACGCCACGATAGCTCAACGCCATATTACCCTCAGGCAAATGGCCAGGTTGAAGTAGTGAACAAGGTTTTGGTCACCATGCTTCAACGAACAGTTGGGATTCATAAATCAAATTGGCACCTCCAACTGTTCTCAGTTCTTTGGGCCTACCGAACGTCTGCTAAGAGCGCAACTGGATTCACACCATTTCAACTGGTGTATGGTCTGGAAGCCACTCTTCCAGTTGAATGCGAGATTCCTTCTTTGAAATTAGCTGTAGAACTTCTACCCAACACTTCTGCTGAAGAAGAGCGTCTCCTGTATCTGGAACGGTTAGATGAAACCCGCCGCCTAGCTGCCTTAGTTATTGAGGCACAAAAAAAAGCGGGTCAAAGCCCATTTCAATCAATCTGTTTCACCACGTTCCTTCGTTGAAGGGGACCTTGTCCTCCTGTATGATCAAGCACACGATAAGCTTGGGGCGGGGAAGTTCCAACCCATGTGGCATGGGCCCTACATAGTTAAACGAGTATTAAAGAATGGGGCCTATGAGCTTATAGATTATGAAGGAGTTCCGCTGGCGCAGCCCAGAAATGGGTTGTACCTGAAGAAATACTACGCTTAAAGTCATTTTTTGTGTGGTGTGTGTACATAGGTGTGTTTATTCATTTGTGTGCATGTGTGGTGTGGTGTGCAATGTAAATGTCTTTCTGCTGATCGGGTCTTCCTGATTGTGCAGATGTCCATCAATCCGTTTGTTGGGTTCGTGGATGGTGCCTCCCGCAGTACCAGGAATCTGTCTTCGGCAGCCTGGGTAATCTATGATCCTGCTGGTGAGTTGGTGAACCTGCAAGGTGTGTGTCTGGGACGTGCTACAAATAACATCGCGGAATATAGTGCTATTTTAGAATTATTCACTGAGGCTGTAAACCTTGGTATCCGTGAATTGCTTGTATATCTAGACTCACAACTCGTAGTATCACAACTCAATGGTCACTATTCAGTAAGAAATCCACACATTTTACGTCTGTATCTACGTATTCGTTTACTAGAAAGAAATTTTGACTATATTACATATCAACATATACCCCAGCACATGAATACACTAACAGATGCAGTAGCTAATATGGTTTTAGATAGACATTTGCGCAATTTGTAAGAACATCATCACATGTGAAAGGAAAATCCATCCAAAAATAGATATGTATATAGATAGATATCGAAATGTTTACATAGCGTGTGTCACATAAGATCAAAAAATATACATGTTCGTCTTATTACATCCGGAGACGACATGTCTCTCAAAAATATGCATGGAATAAAGCCCTAGAAGTCTAATCTGTGTGGTGCTCATGATAACAAGTCACTGCACGCACTAGGTGTCTCAGTAGACGGTGGAGGCGACTAGGCACTCTCACCGTATGTCTCTGATATGCTAACGGTACATCCGCCAGCCGGGCATAGTCTGGAATACCTCGGGCAATCCCCTCAAGGTTCTGGACCAACTCTCCTCCTTCCGCACCCTCCTCATGCGGATCGACTGCGAGCTGAGTTCTTCGTGCTATAGGAGACATCTCGGCTGGTCTCTCTGGGCCAACATCTGCATACGCATGTAACTGCTGTCAGAACGGACATGTATTAACAAAAAAAATCATAAAACATAAAAATAAAAACATATCATACCCAGCTCTTCGTCCCGATCCTCTCCCTCCGGTAGTGGGAGATCTAGGTCTCTAGTAAAGTCTATCTCGGCATAAGGCTAGTCCTCAACTACAATCAACTGGCGCCGTAACCACCCAAAAAACTCCGGCCTCCAGGACATCTGTTGGCCCCCTCCAGCTCTGGGCATCAGTGCTGCCCAGCGATCCATTCTCGGCTCTCGTGGTATCGGCTCCGCTACAATGGCCCCTTGGCCCTGGAAGATTGGTAGTCGTTCCAGAATGAACGATACCAGGATGGACCTGTAGCCAAACTGCTTCAGCTTGGCTTGTTTGCATCTCTTCAGCTGTCTCTTGATGTTGATCATTACTGCTGTGGCCCAGTCAAACAATATGAGACTCATGCACTCTGAAGCCAGTAAGAGTTGGGCTTTCGTCGCTTCGTGCGGTGCCTGCGATCCCGCAGCCCGCGTGATGGTATGTAACACTACTCATAGTGCCAGATCGGGGATGGTGTGGATATCCACCTTCTTACTCCCTGATCCCATTTGTGCCCTTGGGCACACTCGTGCCATCACTTCCTCCATTTTCTCACCAAAAGGTCTGCTCCCTGTCAGTATGGGTACCGGACCTCTGCGCGACAGTCTGGTTATGAAGTACACATCAGAAATGTCCAGTTCTAACACCTGGTCTCGTAGCTTGAATACTTGTTCCTGTTCATCCCAAATGCTCACCAGGTACTGAAGCAGCTCAGGTTGAGCTCGTAAACAAGGTGTCAGGAAGAATTTCTTGAGCCCATAGTTTCTGAGGGCATTCATACAGGCCTCATTTTCCATGGCCATTTCGTCCTCTTCCCCATGCTCTCTTTCTTTCCACTCAATCACCATTTTTCTCGGTTTCCTGAATCAACTTGGTCACAAACCTTTAATTAGATCTCTGTTGAGCTTCAAAATTCATTCAATTTGATTAAAATGTCGATTTTTTAGGTGGAAAGTTGGGTTCGGCCGCTGGCACGGCTGTTTTAGGAACAGTCACGCCAGTTGGCACGAGCCCTTTGCATATCAAAGCCCATTGACACGGGTCCATGCCCGATACCCACGCCAATGAGCGGAGCCCTAAAAATTCAAAAATTTGCCACATAAGTCTATTGCATAATGGAAAACTATTAAAAAATGGATTGAAATGAAGTACAAGGAAGCGCCTCTTACCTGGAACTGACAGAACTCTGAATGGTAACCCGGATCAGTCGTAATCGCCACTAGAAGTTCGCACATTAAATGGACCAATGTTGCTCTTCACTCAGGTAAAAAGTAAAAGTAATTTTATTTTTACCATTTAGACCTATTTATAACTTTTTGAGCTCTATTTTGGTTTAAAAAGTCATTTTTCATTAATATTTCATATGTTTTGTCGAGAATGGATTTTACACTTGCCTTTCTGTGTAGCAACAGGTTTTTTATGCAACGTAAACAGCGAAACGAGTTGTATTTTATACTTTTTCGGACTCAGTAAAAACACGAAAAAGTCACTTTGGAGTCATCTTTCAGCTCTTTTCTGACTCTCTAAACATGAAAAGATTGCTGAGGCCCTTGTCGTTTTGACCTCGTTAAAGTGGCTGCGAAACGACATCTACCCAGTATACGTTTACCCCTTTTTCGGGCTGGGATGGATTATTTACGAAAAAGGAATACCCTAGCCTATCGCGACTAGGAGGTTTTCTCGGATATTGTTTTCTACCTTTTCGGGTCTGAGAAACTATTTACGAAAAGGGACCTTTGGAGTTTACTTTTCTGTTGTCTTTTCAAACTTTCTAAACATGAAAATACGCCGAGTTCTTCCTTTGTCAGACTCGTTAAACCCTGATGACATCGGACTCAGTCGAAATGACGTTACTCGAGTCGCTCCTTCCTAGGGTCGTTAAATGTACTAGGATGGATTCACCCGAAGGGTGGACTTATATTACAAGCATATGCTATCCCCTTCAAGCTTGGTATCAAAAATAATTGGGGTACTCGCTAGAAATGGTGGGGGAAAAATGGAACCATCATCATTGTCGTGTCGGCAGTATGTCGCTCTTGGACATGGCACTTGTCTTCATTCATGTCGGGTTGGGGACATCTCATCTCGTCCTTCACTTGCCTCCGTGGGTTTGAGTAATCCTTTTGACCTCTCATCTGCTTCTTTTCCTCGTCACCATGACCTCTGATCTATTGATGTCAAATGCTGCCAAATCCACTGTCGTGCCGTTATATGTTCAAGAGAAGTTGACCTCTGCAAATATCAACCTTCCTCTGATTCTCATATGATCCTGATTCACAACAAAAACATCATGTTCCTCTGTCTCGTGTCAATTATGTGGGAAACACTATGGCCCACCTTCGATCAAGGTCACTTCCCGTCGACTCCAGCTCATTATCCGGGAAGCTGGTCTAGAGACTCCTTCTGGTACCTTGGAGCCTGCATGCCTCAATGGCAGGTTCTTCGCGTTCGACGTGAGGTTTTCATCATTGGCCTCCGATCGAGTGATTCTACGGGTGTTCGACACCAGCTCATTGATTCACATGCTGTAGATTGTACCTACAGTACCTTGAGGGCCATTGTCATCATTGGTGGTACCTCTCACATCTATTAATAGCTTACATCACTGGCTGGTAATCAGGCGATGTTTTTGCATGTTCGACTGCATCCCACTCATTCACATGCTTGAACTTGTACTTTTTTCGGGTCGAGATGGCGCGCAAGACCCTGGATTGTGTCTGTTGTAATCCAGGCTTCGTTTTTGTGGATTATTATGATTGTTTACATGACTCATTCACTGGATGGCTGCGACCATACCTGAGTCTATTTATTGATCCTCACTGGATGGCTGCGTCCATACCTTGGATCTGTATTATTGTATACTCTGTTATGGATGGTTGCGCCCATACCACATATACATCATGTACTTGAGATATCAGTTGTATTTCTCCACGCAGGTTTTCCGACGGCAGAGTTTCAGTTGGACACGTTCTCATAAAGCATTTCACCCCTCTCTCTCTCTCGGGCCTCATGCTTTAGGGGGCATCTATTACATAGTAATTTGTCACCGTCCCTACCATTCCCTGTCCCGCACATTGGAGGGCTCATTCTGTGACCTGTGAGCAGTATTATGCCTTGAAACGACCTTCACTGCATTCCTCTGAACATGAGCTTCAATTGCCTTGAAGACATCTCCTTGCAAAAAACCATAAAAACACCCCTTTTTGCATTGGCGCGGGTAGCTAGTTCATCGCTCGCGCCAATGGAGTATACCCTACAAAGAGGCCGCGCCAACTTGCACTCTGTCCCAGAGTCGCAGTCGCGCCAGCCAATTTAAGGAGTGTTTTTTAAATAAAATGGCGGAAGTTTCGTTTCAGACTCAGAAACTGCTATCTATCTTGAGTTGGGAGGTGTGGCTCCGGGAATTCCATGTAGGGGAAGTGGTTTTCCACCTCTCATGGAAGCTTCCTTGAAGATAGGGCCAATCCCACAATCATAGGGATCCCAACTCCCCTTCCTCCATCTATAAAAGCTTGCCCATTTCCATTGCAAGCTAGTCTTGAAGTGCCCAAGTTTTGAATCTCCAAGTTCCCAAATTCCCAAGAGCCTTATGCTGTAAGAGCCCTCATTCTTCCCTTAAGGCCAGCTCAAGCAAGGAGACTATCATCGAGAGACTCAAAGAGAGGCTTTTCCTATCATTGGTAGGCTTTGCGAGACGTGTTCTACTGGAGACCCCTTCAAAGGAGACCTCAGCGTCAGAACATTGGTTGTACTCTCTTTCGATTGCTTATTAATGAATGACTACTGGTTATGGTCGCACTCTAGTTTTCGTTTATGATGATGATGAGTTATATCCTTTCTGACTGATATATAGTTGCGTATTTTGGATTTTATGCTTGTATTCGTATTGTTTCTTGCATGTGCAGGTGTCCGTTCACGAAAATCGTGAGGATTGTGATCTGCCGAGGCTAAGGAACGGGAACATCGTCTCTTCTACGAATCGTAGTGTTGGACTCCAGGTAGGCCTCCATCATTGGTCTATTTATTCGCAATTAGGAACTTGCGTTGTAGCATTTGATGATTATTGCTAGACCCGTTCTGGGCTAGTAGGGATCGCCTCTGTCCGCAGAGGGGATTTACCTCTTCAACAAGTCTTTTCAAAGATGCAAAGGAGTATGTTCGAAAGTGTGATAGCTACTAGAGAATGGGGCAGCCTGTACAATCAGATGAGATTCCTTTGCAGCCACAGGTTCTCATAGAGCCCTTCGAGAGGTGGGCTCTTGATTTTGTAGGTCCCATCAATACTATGTCCAAAGGTAAAAAGTATATCTTGGTTTGTACTTATTATGTTACAAAGTGGGTGGAGGCAAGAGCACTAACTAGAGCAACGGAGAAAGCAGTGGTAGATTTTCTTTTCTCTGATATTTTTAGGAGATTTGGAGTACCTATTGAAATATTTATTGATCAAGATACTCATCTTTTTTCTAAGATTATGCAGAGAATTGTGCAAAAATATCATATTACCCATCGGAAGCCCACCCCGTATCATCCATAGGCCAATGGGCAGGTGGAATCAACCAATAAGGTGTTGGAGATAATACTTACCAAGATAGTGCAATTACACAAGAAGGATTGGTCTGAACAACTTCCTGAGGCATTGTGGGCTTACAGGATCACATGGAGGGGTACCATTGGCTTCTCTCCGTATGAATTAATGTATGGATAACAAGTTTTTTTCCCCATTGAATTTCAGATTAGAACTTTCAATATGGAAGAAGATTTGGATATAGACCTTGATGAAGCACAACAACAGAGAATATTGCGGCTCAATGAGTTGGATGAGATCAGACAGGATGCTTTTCAGCATACTGACTTGATCGAACAACAAAGGGCTAAGTGGCATGGCATATACATCAAAAATAATTAATTCAAAGAGGGAGATTTGGCATTGTTGTATGATTCGAAATTTAAGAACTTTAAAGGGAAATTCAACATACATTGGCTAGGCCCCTAAAAGATCGAGAAATATTTTGATAATGCATCAGCTCAGATTAAAAATATTGATGATGGGAATGTTACCTTCTTGTTGAATGGACACTGACTCAAGCTGTATCAAAAACCCCAATCTAAGGAGGAATTTGTGGAAGAAATTGTGAAGAAGAAAGAGTTGGAGATGGTAAGGGAAGGGATTATTCCTTCCACTATCTCTTCCTGAATTTCCTACTAATACAATGGGCTCACTTTTTTCCGCCTCATGCTCAATAAACCATGAGAGGAATATCTATTGGGTATAGGTTTATTTTAGACTCTTACAAAAAAGGAGCCCCTTAGAGTCTTCTTTTTCAGTATTTTAGACTCTCTAAAATTGAAATCTGGCAAGCATGGACTGTCCTCGACTCGTTAAAAACACAAGTCAGTAGATCCTTTGGGATCCTCTCAATAAATAAATAAAATCAGTTAATCTGTGGATTTCTCGTGTTGGACAGATGTGGGATTTCCTAAGGCCCTCCTTCCAACAATATTGGCCCATCGACATCAGAAATTTATTTGGGTTCAGGATTAGAGCCTTGTGGTTCCTTGAAGATTGTATGCCCTAATGACAGCCTATCTCACCAACAGCAATGGAGAATCATTATGGCTCCTTTACTACTAGATCCTACAGGGGGTTTGACAACAGCTCATAAATTCACACCTGATAGGATGCATCATGGTACCTTGGTCCTCACTCTCATTAATGGTGATGGACCTCGCATTGGTTAAAAATTGACCTCAATGGCTGGTAATCCAATGAGATCATTGCACATTCGACATCAACACCTTCATTTATGTGCAATGGATTGTACATAAATGGTGGAGAGAATGGTTTCCTGCAGAAGGTTCGACAGACACAATTTCAATTCCTGTAGAACGTTCAACAGTTATTTCAATTTCTTTAGAATGTTAAACAATTACTTAAATTACTAAATAATGTTCAATAGTCACATTTTAATTCATACATAACATTTGACAGGCACAGTTCCATTTCCTGTATCAACACCTTGGTTTCCTGAAAGACAAAAGTATAAATAGAACATTAGTTTAAATCATTTGATATAGTATTGATTGTCATTATATTGATCGAAGTCATGAATTATGTGATCATGTGTCTGATGTAATGTTAGTAAGTTATCATTGCAAGGACAAGAAACATCATCAAATAACTGGACCGTTGGAGGTAAGCTCGATAAGGTACAACCGGTGATAATATGCTTTAGGTAAGGTATAATTACACTTTAATTTTTTTTTTTAAATTTACATGACTTAGGCTATGGTAACCCTTGCGGAAAAATGCGGTTCTATGTTGATGCGGCATAAATTCCATGACCTGTCATCATGATTATGACATCACAGTGGTTGTATTTCTGAGTCCATCCTGCAGGTCGGATCATGATGGCAATCATGATCACGACCTGCCTTTCGAAAATCACAGTGTTTTTCGATCTTTCCCATTTAATCCCTTTCTTTGTCAAGAAATATGTTGCAAAGGTCTCGCTCTATATTTCCGTAAACTATGTTCATTATTTTCTCCCATCTGCATTCGTGTGAGCCGAATTCACATTTTCCCTTACTTCCTTATCCACTCTGTCCATTTCCTCCATCACCATGTCCAAACTATGAGCACCTGTTCGATTTGAGCCATAGAGCCTCGCGTTGCTAGAATTTGACCCTCGCAGCAAAGCGAGGCTGGAAAAAGCAGGATGGTTGCCCTTCTTTTAGAAGTTTAGTGGCCATAAATCTAAAGTGACGAATTCGTTTGCCTTGAACGTAAATGGTGATAAAGCACAGGTCGGAAATGTTTAGTTTAGTTTATCAGAGGACCTGGTGGCATGGGCATGTGGAGTTCCACAATATGGGGAACGATGGTTTAAGAACCGACGCTTCAACAAGGGAATTTTCACGTCTTTCCTTCAGAAGGATCATTCAAACCTTGATTGGAGCAAGGGGATTCAACAAGATTTTTTGAGAAGTAAGTATCGTCACCTATTGTTCTTCCTTCAGAAGTATATAATGTGCGAAGGTCGCTTTGGCCTCACATTTCTATTTCACATTTGGCTTATCGGACAGTTTCGAGCTAGGCCCCTAAATTTGCCACACTATTTGAAGATGTCTTTGACAAAAATGTCCACAGCCATGAAAGAAAGATTCACCCATATAGAGGAGAACCTATATCACCATGGGTTGGTGAAAATCATCCTGATGGAGGTCCTGCAAAAAAAAAAGAAGGCATGGGAGGACTTTCTGGCCGAGAACCATTTTGTAGAAGATGGAGACTTTGACTCCTCAGGGCTCAAGGAGGAAAAGGCAGCAGAGAAGCCTAAGAATAATTTGCAGACCTGTGGACCACAAGTAAAAGAGGATGATGGGGATGAAGAAGTGATGGTGACTGGGGAAACCACTATAAAAGGTTCCCAACAAAAGGGAGATTATACCCCTTCTAAAATATTTACAAGGAACCAAGCTGCTAAGCGGAATATTAAGGACATGATGAAAGCGGGAACACCACCTAAAAAGTCTGATAAAAAGAAAGGAAAGTCCCATGGTTATGGCCAAGGGAAAAGAAGTAGCTACTGCCCAAGAGAAAAACTAACTCTTTGTTTTAGAGGCTACCACGTTTTTGCTTGCATAGGGACATGCAAGAATTTTGGTGTGGGGGAGATGTTAAGTCTCAATTTTGCCTATTTTTTGACACCTTTCCTAGATCTTGCCTCCTCTATTTTTGTACTCCTTCCACCCCTAATTATGGTCAGTTTAGCTATATTGCTTAGTTTTTGCTAAAAGGATGTTATAAGCTTAAGGTATGTCAAATTAACATAATAAGTGTAATTTTTCCTTAAACTTGAAGTATGCTTTGATCTAGATGTATCTTTATTGAATTACAACTCCAACTAATCTAGAACTCATGTGCATATTTTCTTTGATTCGAAACAGCTCCACAAATTCTTGAAGACAGCTCGTGCGGCCATATTTCCTGTAGAAGCTCTGGAATTCCTGCAGACGTCGATTTCCACCAACCATCCTAATTTCCTGCAACGAAATCGGTGGTTGAATATATTCTACTTATTTCCAAATCACGAAATAACATGGGTTTTGTGGGGAATTTTTCACATATGGAGGTTGTCCTATTGGCTGCTTCGAACCTCTTTCTGAAACAACCCAAACCTACAGACTTATTCTCGTGACCACATGAGGAGGCAACTTCAGCTATGTAACGAAAATCGTCTAATCCATGCTTTCAGTCATGGATAGGACTCAATAGAAGCTAATTTTGATGATTTGGACCTATATTATTGGCTGATAACTTAGATTAGTAATTTTTCTTATTCGAGCCAAATATGGGCTTTCGAGATTGTATAAAATCAGATGTATTTCATATTGTAAAGGGTTGTTGGGTTGGGATTTGTGCTGATAATAAATTTATCAGATTGTGCTTGGCTGTATACTTTTAGATTAATATAATATCTTATGTTATGTCTACTTTGTTGAGCAATCTCTTTGAGTTTTGAAGGGGTTGTGAGTGAGGGAAGGCTCCCTTTGCTTACAACACTTGTAGCGCAGTGTCTGTCTGTGTGTGTGTGTTTAATTATTTTTTATGCAACAATAATTCTTTTACACAGCTAATGCACTCTTTCTAAAGTTTTAGCAGTAGTTTGTTAATTGATTAAATGATTAAATTTATTATGTTAATGTGTTAATTTCATTTTATCAAATCTTGGATTTACATTTTCTATGTTGGTTTCTTGCTTGTTGTAATTTAATCTTTTATCTTTTCATGGTCAATATCAACAATATCGAGAGTTGTAGAGGATGTTGTAGTCCACTCCATAGCCTTTGTTGTTAAGTATTGATGCAGGAAAGAGGCATTAGTTGGTGTGTGTATGAATATTTAATTTATGAACACTTGCAGTAATAAGCCTGCATATAATTTGCAAAGTATCTCACAAGCTTAATTAGCCTAGGTTGACAATTTATGATTGGAAAATTATAAGTCTATAATTTGACTCAACACACGATAATCCCTTCCAAGTCTCTAACAATTTTTTTCTCCTCTGCAATAATAATGAATAACTCCCACGCATTTTTTACAATATCAATGATATCATTCCATATTATCTCCCGGGCTTTTATAAGATACATATTCCCTTTTACTTTTTCCTTTAGCTCCTTAATCTCGAGGAAAGCAGTTTGATAATATCTCCTGTATTTTTCAGCATTATCTTTGGTCATCGGTACTTCCTGTTATCTGGCTTTAATCACCTTCAATGCACTGTCCAACTCTCTTTAGCTATTTTTCAAATCATTTTTTTCCATATTCAACTCGGTCATGACTTAATTTAACTAGCAGGATCTTCAAAGTCAGATGCTACCATGATGGTACAAAGATGGAAATTATTTTTCTTTTGCAACATAACATTCATTTCATTTAGCTTGAAAAAATATTCATTCTTCTGTAAAAGATCCTGTAGTAGTTGTTCCTTTTCAGTTTCTACCTGGGCCACCTCTGCATCCATTGGGTGTTCACCAATGGGAAGTTTAATCTTTTTCCTTAGAACCCGAATCTCAACTTTAGCACCCTGCAACAAATTTTGAACTGTTATCTTATCTTCAAGATCAACACCAAATTTTATAATGATTTTCTTTAGCTCTTCATTCTATGTAGTTAAGGCTCTTAAATTTTATTTTTCCAATTTCAATTGTTTTACCACCTTTCCCAACATATTCTCAACTTTAACAACAGTTTAAGAAGATTTATTTAAATCATTGACAATCAACTGGCCAGTCTACATAAGAAGATTAATTTTATCTCGAAGAGGAATTTTATTTGTGTCAGTTATTAAATTGATTTTCTTGAACCAACTAAGGATACAACAGTCATAGCTAAAGGATGAGAAAAAGATATCCTTAACTGATCTTTCTCCAAATGCATTGTTGATAATAATCTAGTTTTCTCAAGAGAGATTTGTGATGATCTCCATCATTAGGTACATTTGGAGGGGTTAATTGTCACCTATTTCCCTTATTAAGTCTCTTTTTCTCACATTTTAATTATATTATTGTCTTATGTTTTTAGTGTAGATGGTGATTAAGGCTTTTCATACTTCGAATGCCTAACATGAGTTAAATACAGGAAGATCACAAAGATATTGCATTTTTTATGGATTTTTCCATTAAAGCTCGGAGTAGACAATAAGAAAATATTATAGGGGTATATTCCACCTCCTTAACTCCCAAATTTAGCCAAGGGATCCTCGATAATCCCTCCAACAACTTGAAATCAAAGACAGCCAAGAAAACTCAAGATCGAGTGCACCAAATCTACACTTCACTTGCAATAAAAGTGGACACATCACCTATGTTTTAGGGAGATGTTGATAGCTACCCTCTAGGTTAAATAGGGTTGAGAAAGAGCTCATTAGGATTCGAACTTTGAAGAAATCTAATAGACTCTTAACTCTTGTAATATATTTTTGAGACTTTCATGTTGATGTAATGATACTATCTTCTGCAATAAAATGAGTATTCAGATTGTGCTTCATTGATCTAGTTTCAAAGGGCTAGTCTTGTGGGTTAGGGCCCAATCCATTGGCCTTAGTCTCTCTTTCATATTTATTCTTTACTTTTATGTCATTGTAGCTAGTTTTTCTTATGATTCTTTAGATAGTTTGATTAATTTTCAATTCATTGTTTTTATTTTTCTTCCATTTGTCTTTGTTGTAGATTAAGCTTGCTTACATGTTGGTAGAATAGTTTATAAACTCATAAAGTTGTGTGTCAAGCCTCCCTCTCTCATCTATTTCATTGGAGCTTGAGGAGGGTAGACCTTCTCCACAGGCCAAAATTAATTTTTAGTTTATGATCTCTTGGAAAGAATATTTAGGTTGTTGTAGTTCCATGAACATGTTTAGAATGTTGAGTGTGATTTATATTTGTAGGCTAAAGTAGATTTTCTTTCCAAATTCAACTCATCTTTTCCATTTTCTTCATCATGAATTTGTCAATATTTGTTGCATGAACAAGTAGTTTGTTTTTAGTTTCAAGTAGCACAGCAAAGGAGGACTTCACCAACACCTTCAACTTCATTTCTCACCCTTCATCAACCTTCTTTTCCTCAAAATCGCCATCTTTCCTGTTTTCATATTTTTCATCTTCATACCATGAGAAAACCCTAGAGGTGTGAGGCAAGCTTCTCAAGAGGTTTTGATCTTGGCTAAGGGGTTTGCATCTTCCACTCATCTAAACACAACTTCACTCCACCTTCCCTACACTTTTCTCACCCATTTTTGGCCTCAGATTTCCATCGGGCTATTTCCTGTAGCAATTCAGGAATTTCCATTAGCACTATAGGAAACATGTAGCAACACTTGCAACAGTGCCATTGGGCCCCTTCTTAAGCCCAAAAAATTCCATCCACCTCATCCAGACCTACCAAAACCACCCAGTCACCTTCAGCCTTCCACCCATGAGTTCAAGCCCTTCATAAGCCACCTTAGCGCTTTCTCCTCCTAGCTACAAAATAATGCATTTACAAGCATAGTTAGGTCATAATTAGTTGCATGATTAAAATCATGATAGATAGAACATAGAGTAGATAGAGTGTGTTTATACATTTGGCCCAGCAAAGTGTGATTAGGTTAGTTTCCTTTATGCAAATTCAATTCAACAATTTACTTCATGCAATATGCCTAGTTTGCTTCCATTTCTTATCATATCTTAATGTGAATATTTATTTCATTGCAGAGTAGTTATATTTACTTTCTTGTTGTAGAATAGTTCTTTGCTTGTCAATAGATTAATGGCTTTGAATAATTTGTAGCCCTAGTTCTAAATTCAGAAGTGTGACAAACTTCATCTAGAAACCCTAGAAATAGCACCCTTTCGTAGAGCCCGGAAGAAGATGACATGAGTAGAACGCATCTACTATGTATATAGAACTGTCACCTCCAAGTTTGTACGAACCCTGGGTTGATAAAGTAAAGTAGGGAAACCTCTGGGAGTTGCAGCATTATTGGTTCAATACCATGGCTCGCCACTTTTTGGTGGCATTATCGGGGGCGTGTCTAGTAGATGCTTTGATGTTGTTTTAATATTATTTTCTGCTTTAACTTTACATGTTGTTTCAAAAATATTGAAAAAAAAATTGATTTTCATGCCTCATAGGAGTAGGTATACTCAATGAAATTTTTTACCTAAAACCCCCACATCACCACATAGTCACCCTTCACTCTTCTTCAGTAGATGTGAGGCTGAACACACCATAGGTGAGCCTTCTGAAAATTTTGAAGAACCTATTAGAGAACAAGAAGATCTTGTTTCACTAGAGGAACCTGCATCACCTATTCAAACCATGGCTGAAACTGAAGCCCAGGAATCCTTTCCCATTAGAGAGGCAGATGGGGAAACTAAAATGATGAGAATTATCCCCTTAGCCCTTCCACACTTCCATGGAATTACCTCTGAAGACCCTGACACATTCATGTTTGAATTTTTTGTTTTCCCTAGGACCTATGACTATGCCTCAGATGATCAAAATTTGAAGCTATTCCCATCTACCCTTAAGGATGTAGCCTTGTGCTGGTTCACGGGTCTACCTGGGAACAACATCACTACTTGGGTACAGATACAAGAAGCATTTAAAAACAAGTACAAGGACTAATTTAGGTCCAAGGAAACTAAATATGAGATATTTAGGATGAATCTAGGGCCTGATGAATCCCTACAAGACTATGAAGAGAGGTTTGAGTTAAACTATAAGAGATCCAATTGTACCATTGATCCTGGATCACTTAAACTATTACTTCTCTGAGGCATCAGGGAGGAGGTGATAGAAACCCTAAATATGTTATCAGGAGGAGATATCTACCAGTTACCTTATGATACAATCAAAATTGTCTTCAACAACCATTCTAGGGCAGTTATGAAGAAAGGCAGAGCTAGCCAAAGTACAACCAATACCCCTTCCTCTTCCACCTCCATCAAGCATGAGATTGGAAAAATGTTGGACGACTTCAAGAGTGACATGTTGCACACCTTTTCCTTGTAAATGGACACAATGTAGGTCAAGAGGAAGCAAGAGGAAGCAGAAATATCCTTGGCTATATTTTTCCCTAGATGTACTAGAAAACACCCTAGAAATGAATGTCCATTAAATGTCGTAGAGGTTTTCTTAGTCTGTGAGGAGAATCATGCCATAGACAAGTGTCCCTCCTTACCTAGAATCAAAGTTGTATATCAAGGTGGGGAAGTAGGACCAGAGAAAATTTGTTTCATCAACCAAAGAAGGCCTTAAGGCCCTAGGTCATATCAGAAAGTTATGCAAGGTACACCTTATTATTACTATCACAGTAATCAAAATGCACCCATGCAATCTTGGTACACTCCCACTCCTCCATCCTGGCCTACACCTCCTACTTGGCCTTAAAACCCTCCATATCATCCTCAACCAATGAAACAACCATTTCAGCAGTATGTTCCTCAACAACCTCAGTGGAACAACCCATCCCAAGGGTGCAAGCCTAAAAACAATCAACCCCCTACTCTAATTCCTCCACCCCAACCTCAACCTTAGCTTACTCATGTTGCTCCACCCAAGCTGCCTCATATGCCTTCACAACCCAATCCAAACCTAAACAAGAGACAAGCAAAATAGGTTTATAGTGGAGATACATCATATCCAGCTTATGTTATGGAGATAAGGGAGATTAATGTCAAGTACTCTCAGACAACCACCCTCCTTCACCTCTTGTAGAGGTTGAGGAGGAAAAGGAAGAAAGTAACACTCATATCCAAAAACCTCCTTTTCTTGAGTGCTTGATCCATTCCAGTCAGCACACCCCAAAGGGGATCGAACTTCTAGGAGAACTGAAAATATTGTGTGTAAAAACACCCCTTCTCTAGGCCATTAAGGATGTCCTTATTTACAATAGGCTCATCGAGGAGCAGTGCTTCAAGAAACTAGGGAGAAAGAAGAAAGATGCCCCCATCATCAATTTAGTAGGACAACTGTCTGACTTAATGTCGGGAAGGGTGATATTTCCAAAGTACCTGGACCTTGGAAGTCCAGTTTTAGATGTGCACATAGATGGTATCATAGCTCCCAATACTCTGATTGATCTTGGGGCTGCCATCAATGTTATGACCAAGGAAACTATGTTGAAATTAAACCTCCAAGGGACTTTGAGGAAAACCACAATAGTTATACAACTTGTTGATCAGTCCATAGTAACTCCAGAAGGAATTTTTGAAGATTTTATGGTTTCAGTTGATTCTTGGGAGTATCCTACATATTTCCTGGTTCTGCAGCCAAAAACCAAGTTCAATGGATATCCTCTCATCTTAGGGAGACCTTGGTTAGCCATTATCGATGCTTACATTAGTTTTTGGGCTGGAAACATGAATATTAAGAATGGACCCTTGTCTAAACAGCTGGTATTATATCCTCCAACACAGCTTTTCATTGATCATGATCCACCTATATGGTTGGAGGATGAAGAAGATGAGGTATACAACACTACCCCCATTTTTAACATAGATTTTGTTCTTAGAGGCGGCCAGCTTAATGAATATGAACTCATCAACCATGTCATTCAAAACCCGTCCCCCATTAACAGCCCGCTTGAAAACCTAGCCAAAGAATCTGAAAGCCACCCTTGGATGGAAATGCGCTCAATTGATTCAACCTCCAAAACAGCAAAGGTTGTAGAGTTTGGCCCATCCAAATCTCTAAAAATTAACTCAAATCTCTCATATAAATAAGAAAAGAAACTATGTCGGCTTTTGAAAGAAAACCTAGATGCATTTTCTTGGGATTACAAGGACATGAAAGGGGTGCATCCCTCAGTATGCAGACATCATATTTACATTAAGGAAGGATGCAAGCCTATGCACCAACCCCAAATGTGGATGAACCCAGCTCTAGAAGACATACTCAAGGAAGAACTATAGAAATTGTTGGATGCAGGTTTCATTTATCCTATATCAGATAGTGAGTGGGTATCTCCTCTTGTCCTAGTCGTGAAGAAGAATGGAAAATGGAGAATCTATGTTGATTATCGGGAAATCAACAAAGTCACTAAGAAGGACCATTTCCCTCTTCCCTTTATAGACCAAGTCCTAGATGGCCTTGTAGGAAAGAATTTATTTTCCTTCTTAGATGGGTTCAATGGGTATAGCCAGATCCAAATCAGCCCTGGAGACCAAGACAAGACAAATTTCACATGACCTTGGGGTACCTTTTCTTATCGAGTCCTATTGTTTGGGTTGTAGAATGCCCTAGCTATCTTCCAAAGAGTTGTTTTGAGAATTTTCTCTGAGCTAATCCATGACTCAGTTGAAATCTACATGGATGATTTCACACCCTATGGGGATTACTTCCAGGAAGCTCTCTATAATTTGGGAGGAGTGTTGATAAGATGCATTGAGATGCATCACTCTCTGAGCCCAGAAAAGTGTGAATTCCTGAAAAGAGAAGGAGTTGTATTGGGACACTCAATCTCCCAAGAATAAATACAGGTGGACCCGAAAAAAATCACCATCATCAAAAGGGTACCTACTCCTCAAAATCAAAGAGATGTCGGGAGTTTCTTGGGGCTATTTGGCTATTATAGAAGGTTCATTAAAGATTTCAGCAAGTTGGCTTCGCCACTATTTTGTTTTTTGTCCAAATATTCTGAGTTTACTTGGTCCATTCTTTGTCAAGAAGCTTTTTAGATCATTAAGGGAAAGTTGACTACTGTCCCCATTTTTCAAGGTCCAAATTCGACTCTACCTTTCCACATCCACACCGATGCATCAGAAAAATTTGTGGGCTCAACATTGGGGCAGTTAGAAGACAATTACCTTATGCAATCTATTTCATCAGTAAGAAATTTTCCAAGGTTGAACTCAATTACATTGTCACAGAGAAGGAGATGTTATCCATTGTCCATGCTTTAAACAAATTTATACATTTTTTCACTGGTTATCAGACCTTTGTACACACTGACCATGCAGCCATCAAGTATTTAATGAAAAAACCATATGTTAATGCTAGAATAATTAGATGGTTGTTACTATTATAGCAGTTTTACCTAACCATTGTTGATAAACCTGGAAAGGAGAATGTTGTTGCAGAATTTTTATCCAGGTTATCTCTATCTGCAGATGAAGAAGGGATGGTGGATAACTAGCTACTAGATGAACATATCTTCATTATATTAGTCACCATGGTTTGTTGACATATCTAACTACTTGGTTGTTCAAAATTTCCCTCCTAACCTCTCATTCAAGGAGAAAAGCAAGACCATCAGAAAAAATTCCCCTTTCACATGGATTGAGGGAAATATCTTCAAGCTAGGCCCTGACCAAATTCTCAAAATATGTGTGATGGAGAAATAATTTTTTTATGTCCTCTTTGCATGTCATGATATCCCTTATGGAGGCCACTTTGCTGCAAAAAGGACTTCCTTCAAATTTTTGCAGGCAGGTTACTATTGGCCTACCCTTCACCAGGATGCTAGAAGATACACTAGAAGGTGTAACCAATGCCAAAGGATGGGGAAACCTACATAGAGGGATGATATTCCTTTTCACCCTCAAGTAGCTCTTGAGCCATTTGAAAAGTGGGGCATGGACTTCATTGGACCTATTGATCCACCATCTGGCTAGAAAAAGTATATCATAGTCCGCACTAACTACCTAACAAAGTGGACTGAAACAAAATATGTGAAGGTAGTAATCAAGGAGAAAGTAGCAAAAATTCTGAGAGAGAATGTGTTTTAAAAATTTGGATAACCCAAAGAGGTAGCCACTGATAAGGCGGAACAATTCACGTCTCATCTCATTGAGAATATTCTAAGGAGGCACAAGATAAAGCATAAGAATTCCATTGCCTACCAACCTCAAGAAAATGGACAAGCAGAAGTGACCAATAGAGCCTTGGAGAATATCCTCACCAAGGTTGTGAGAAGCAACATAAAATATTGGGTGGATAGATTGGTAGAAGCTACTTGGGCCTATAACACTACTTGGAAAACAACAACAAGGTTCACTCCTTATGACCTAGTCTATGGAAAGAAAGCTCTGCTTTCAATTGAATTTGAGTTCAACACCTTAAGGATGGTAGCTAAGTTAGACCTAGATATATCAAATTCCCAAAAAGATAGGTTGCTACAATTAAATGGATTGGATGAGTTCAGGATGCAAGAACTCCTTCACATAGAATTGATTCAGCTACAAAGGAAGGTCTTGCGTGACAAGTACATTAAGGAAAAGATCTTTCAAGAAGGAGATTGGGTGCTATTGTATGACTCAAGGTTTGAGGATTTCAAGGAAAACTAATGAAAATATGGATGGGACCATGCAAAGTGGAAAAATGTTATGATAATGGCGTAGTTCAGATCATAACCATAAATGAGGAAGGAATGTATAAATTATACCAATGGATTCAATCCGATCATGCATTATACTAAAACAAGATACTGAATCCTTCTACAATATTTGCAGAATATAAATCAGGATCGCTCAATCACATGCAAGTAAGAGAAAGAAGTAAATCAATCACACAACACAAGATTTTCCTAGGGAAAGAAACTTCTCAAAACCCCTCCATATTTATTGTATAATCAGCCAAGAAATCATGAGACAATACAATGCATGTGTGCTCACAAGAACCTCATACACTCTACCAATCGTCTCACACTGATCTACGCAAAATTGGACCAATACATAGCCAATTTCATTCCCACCTTCAACCTTCCTTTCTCACGCAACCCCTAGGAAAAATAATTCCTATTAAATAGGAATTCCAACCTTCCTTGACTGTGCAATCCATCATGGGCATCCCGTGGCTTTATAATTCTGCTCGAGAAATTTGCTAATAATACAATTGATAGTTTACTTACTTTTAACCTTTGTCTCAACTGGGTCGTCATCAAAATTGAGATGCATACAGCTATTAATAGTGAATCATCATTCACTTGGTAGATCACTACTTGTGAATTCAATCTATTTTAATTCACTTGACCTTCCACTAGCTCATCACTCAGTTAGAACTAGTTAAATTGATTTTAAATCAATTAATTTGAGTTAACTGATCACACTCACACCACACTAGTGGTACAACTACAACTGGACCCTGTAAATAATATAATCACTCTACATGCCTCACCTTTGACCCTCAGCTCAGAATTCTTGAGCTAACTAAGTCTATCACACTTAGTTAACTATTACAAGTTGTTATGAGATAATATTACAATTTATTGTCCAATTTATTTAAAAATTAGACACCCACATATAGCATTAATGTGTCACTAAATTTCTCTCTCAAGTGTGACTGGAATCCCACACTAGTATGTGGTGCATTTTCTTGTTTAATTTCAACAAGGAATTCCCCTACTTGTGAATGGCTACAGGCTTAAGGTTTACAAAAAGCCCCTATCTAGGGCAGAATTTATAAATGCAATAAATAGGGAGGTGTATGTCATGGGAGACTCCATAGTTTTTGGTGCCTCCCCCTGCTAGAAGAGGCATGGGTGAAAACCTCTCTAAGGTTCCCAAGGCCAACTCTAGGGTTGAAAACCTCCATGAGGCAATCCTGGAGTAAAAAAGAAAGAGAGAAAAAGAAAAAAATAGAAAATGAAAGATCCTGGGGTGAAAATATCTTGGGGGCGCCGAAGGTAGGCCTGTGGCTCGAAAACCTCTGTGGAGGTAGTCCACTTTCCTTTAAAAAAAAAGTGAAAAAAAATAAGAAAGAAAGAAACAAAAAACGAAAAAGAAGGAAAAATACCTATGCACTTATTTGTTTTTATGTTTTGCAGGTTATTGATCAAATATGGTTTTTGGGTTCCAGGGGAGAAATTTCTATTAATTTCTCCTTCTCCTCTTCTTGCACACTCAATAAGCCACTCCAGCATACACCCATTCATCCATTTCACCCCTCAAATAGGCAAAAAGATCATTTTTTCTGCTAATTGTAATTGTTACAGGCAAATCCAGCAGCTACATGATTCATGTAGCACTACAAGAAACCCCTATAAATGCTACAGGAAACTCGTTCATGAAGGAAGAAGCTCTCTCAATTATTTTTGAACTTCAAGGAGAGCATTATAATTTATGTTTTTCCTGTACCTAACATTCCCAACCCCTTATTTCAATCCATGCACAAGGATTCACTCTCTAAACCCTATGTTGCATCATTAGCAGCTAGATCATCTAAAACTTGGCATGAGACCTATTCACTCACATATAATCCACTCCATTCATTCCATGACCTCATTCCTACCCTCCATAAACCATTTCCATTCATTTCTGAGAAAATTGAATCAAGAAGAAGCAAGAAGAAGACTGCTACTGGAATTGGAAAGTTTCTTATAGTAATTATGTGTGTGGCACAACAAGGTCAAAAGATGAAGAAAAGTTGATGAGGATGACTCCAAAATACCATCAATAGGCTCCAAGAGGGCAAGCACACCATCCATGACACCTGAAGACCTCCATGCAACACCTGCAAGAATAAAACAAAAAAATATATTAAGTAGCTCACTCAGAAAAAGTTGCTCACTCAGAAAATAGACATGAAAGTAAAAATACAACAAAGAAGAGATCATAGCTACAACCACCAACTCTAGCTCCTTGCACCAGCTCATTTAGCACCACACTAGCACCAGGTAGGCTCAAGTATGGCCCTTCACCTATTTCTATGCACTCATAATGACCAAAATGGTTTAATGTTGATTTTTAGAAATTTAAAAGGCAAAAAGGTGGTCAGTTAACTTGGCCACCTTCGTAAAGTTACACTAGAGGAAAAGTAAAATTACATGCCACCTCGGCAAGTAAAATCAATTCAAGAGGGAGTGAATGGGTATGAATAAGGTGATTACGAGGCTCAACAATCATTAACTGGAGTGGGACCAACAGTCTGAAAGAGGAAAACTCGTGTTAAGTATGAGTCAACACAACACTCTAAATTTAGTTAAAATTGCCATAAAGGTGATTTATGTCCCAATTTCACCATTTCGTTGAGAATTTAAAAGGGTAGCAAGAGAAGGAGAGTAGTGGGATCCATCTCGAAGAGAAACATCGAGTTCAAAGCCTGCATGCACCATTGTGCTACAGGAAACAGAGATTTTCTATAGGTAACTTCAGAGGCATATCAGCAAGGGTACAGAGGGAAACACAGAAGTACCTATGGGTGAAATTTCTTCCCAAAGCCACCATATCTCAAGAAAAAACACCAGAGAGCAAAGTTAAATGGTTTCTATCCTCCGCCACTGAGATTTCTCCATGAATTTTACACACAAAAAGTTAAATTTGGAAATTGAAGGGTAAAAATTTGCATTTGTTTAAAGACCTCCATCTCCAAGACATCTTAACATAACTCTCAAACATCTCACCACCTTCATATCACAGACATTAAAATGGGAGGGGGGTTCAACAGAAGGGATCCCACTTACATTAAGAGAATTAGGAAACATCCTCAAGTCATGGAAATCTTCATAAATCACCAATGGATATGGTTCTTCGAGCTTTTGAAAGGTTTTTATGAAGATATAACTCGAGAATTTGCAGTGGCTCTATAATAACACTCAAAGGAGAGAGCCACCACTGTGGTTAGAGGCCTAAACATCACACTATCACCTGAACTCATAAGCAAAGTTACAACTTTTCCCTTAGGAGTCAAATGGGTTAAGGAAAGAATCCCAAGCACTGTAGCTAAGAAAAGCTTCTTTCTTCCAGGAGAAGAATACATTGAAGACAAAAATGGAGTGAGGAGAGAAAGCCTTCCATACCCCTGGGATGAATTAGCCTTCCATATCATGATTTTTATTTCTTGTGAAGGCAGACTTAATGTGGCCTATGGGTATCATTTTAGATTGTTGAATGAACTTAGGTTTCAAGTAGAAATACCTCTAGAACAGAGATTAAGCATCCCTCATTTCCTCTTGAACTCCGTAATTGACATGATAAATAAGGTGAGGAAAACAAAATACCAGCACTTGGCTCATCATGACCTCATAAAAGTGATATTGAATGATGGTTTGAGAATATTAAACCTACATGTATCTTGGTCTTTTTTCATATACATGGATAGGGAAGCCTTCATAGCTACCGAAACAGGGCAAGCCTCTGCCTCTAGCCTTAGAGAGAGGGAGGTAGAAGAAGAAAAGGAGGAGGCTGAAGAGGAGTTAGAAGAAGAAGATGAGGAGGCATAGGATGAGGAAGAAAAAGAAGGGATGCATATTGAAGCAGAAAACACAGAGACAATAGAGAAGGAGAAAGAAAAATCTGAGGGGAAGGAGGAAGAAAATACTAAGGAAAAGAAAGGATTGGACCTTATCCTAGGAGGTGAAACCTCCCCTCAAGACAGCAACATGTCACCAGACATTACAGATCAGGAAGTGGCTACTACCCTAGCCACTTTGACCACATATGTCAAAACAAAAGAGAAGAGACAAACACCTATGTATTTCAGGAATAGGAAGAGTCAAAAGGTGAGGCAATGGAAACCACAAACTCCCACCAAGAGCCCTATTTCCATTGAGGAATCACCAAAGAAAGATTATGAGCTAATATTAGAGGAAGGAAGGGTGCAAGAGGCCACCTCACCTGTGAGGACCCTTGTAAGCTACATCAAAAGACACTCAACAAGGTTGGCATCCCATACACCTCATGCAACCCCCACATACCCTCCAAAGACTGAAAAAGATAAAAACAATAAAAAGAGGGCCTTCAGAAAGAAAAATAGAGTTTACTATAGGAAACTATGTTTTTTCTACAGGAAACTCCAATAGACCTAGAATTAGATAAAAAGGCCTTGGTTGAGGAAGAAAATAAAACCATTGATGGGAAAGAGGTCAAAGAAGTTGAGGACAAGGCACAAAATGGAGGAAAAGATGAAAAAGAGGGAAAAAAATAAGACAAGGAGGAACCCACCTCACCAAAACCGGTCCTCAAAGATGTAGCAGTAGTGCCAAACCTAGCCCTCAACCCAACCTCAGCTCCTACTATGAATACATTGAAGGGGGCAGGTTGATTCATCAAAATTTCACGGTACGTTTATTTTATCAGTTGGTAGAGGAGAGGGAACACACTCATCAGTGGATGAAGCTTGCCATATCTAAAGGTGTGCATGACATAGGGGTCATGGAAGGAAAAGTGGTTGAGTTGGGGAATTATTTGTTTGATGTTAGGCTCATAGAATCATTGTTGAAAGAGAAACTTCATAAGGCCCAAGTAGAGAATGTAGCATTTCAAGAGAAACTTTAGCAAAAGGACAAAAAAATGGCCACCATGGCATATTTTTTCATGGAGGCCATTCAACACAAATATCCATTAGATTCCTACGTAGTTTACCTCAAGGAGTAGTGGCTCCTATTTCAAATAAAAACATTAGTCTCCCAGGGATCCTTACCTTTTCAGAACTGTAGACAATTCATTAACTTTTGCAACAATCAAGTATGGCAAACAAGGAAAAAATGGCAGAGTTCTACATGGACAACCTTGTGTTGATACACTTGAACATTTGGGACACCAATCCTAGGATGGGATACATGCAGTTAATGACATTGGCATCATGGATGGTTAATGAAGAGACCAGAGCCCAAGAGGTAAGAAGGGTTATGAGGAAAGAAAACATAGAACCCTTACACATTAGGTCAAAACTATTCAGCCCTAAGGGATTCATCAACAACCATCTTAAGATATAAAAGGATCCTGCGCTTGCAGAAAAATACCTCCACACACAAGCTCAAGCCATGGCTCAATTTGATGATCTTTTTAGGTTGTTGGGAGATAAGTGCATAATGGCTAGCCAAATGATATGGAACAACCTCCCTCACGGACTTAGAAACATGGAGTACCACACACCAGAAATATTGAGAGGTGTCTTGGAAGGAGCACCACTATACAAGAGGGCCATGTAGGCCAGAAAGATTCAGTGGCTTGGTTTGAAGCTCAGTCCACCCTTGTTGCTGCGGTTGAGTAATGGAAAGGACCATGATGAGCATAAAAGAGAATGGGAGGAAGCATAAAATAATGATGGATTTTACCCTCCTGAAGGGATTCCCACACTTCTTCTTTGGGAATTCATAGGGTCCATCAAAGCTTTGAAAGAAATGCAAAAGGAGGAATAAGTTGCTCAAAGGATGATAAAAAATTTGGTAGGGGGTGATGATCATATCCATCATTGGGTACATTTGGAGGGATTAATTGTAAATTTGTTTCCTCATTAAGTCTCTTTTTCTGACATTTTAATTATACTATAATCTTATGTTGCTAGCATAGATGGTGATTAAGACTTGTCATACTTCGAATGCCTAACATGAGTTAAATGTAGAAAAATCACAAAGATGTTGCATTTTTTATGAATATTTTTCCATTAAAGCTCGAAGTAGACAACAAGGAGAGATTCTAGGGGGATTTTCCACCTCCTTAACTCCCAAAGGTAGCCAAGCAAACCCAAGAGAAAGTGCACCAAAGCCACACTTCACTTGCATTCAAAGTGGACACATCACCTAATTTTTAGGGATTTGTTGGTAGCTATCCTTTGGGTTAAATAGGGCTAAGAAAGATATCATCAGGATTCGAACTTTGAAGGAAGATAATAGACACTTAGCTCTTGTAATAAGTTTTTGAGACTTTCATGTTGATGTAATGAGACTATCTTCTGAAATAAAATGAGTATTCATAGTGTGCTTCATTGATCTAGTTTCAGAGGGCTAGGCTTGTGGGTTAGGGCCCAATCCATTGGCCTTAGTCTCTCTTGTGTATTCACTCTTTACTTTTATGTCATTTTAGCTAGTTTTTCTTATGAGTTTTTAGCTAGTTTTGTTACTTTTCAATTCATTTTTTTTATTTTGCTTACATTTGTCCTTTATGTAGATTAAGCTTGCTTACATATCGGTAGAATAGTTTATAAACTCATAAATTTGTGTGTCAAGCCTCCCTCTCTCATCTTTTTCATTGGAGCTTGAGAAGGGTAGACCTTCTCCACAGGCAAAAATTAATTTTTAGTTTATGATTTCTTGGAATGAATAGTTAGGTTGTTGTAGTTCCATGAACATGTTTAGAATGTTGAGTGAGATTTATGTTTGTAGGTTATAGTAGATTTTCTTTCCAAATTCAACTCATCTTTTCCATTTCCTTCATCATGAATTTTTCAATATTTGTTGCATGAACAGGTAGTTTGTTTTCAGGTTCAAGTAGCACAACAAAGGAGGGATTCACCAGCACCTTCAAATTCATTTCTTACCCTTCATTAGCCTTATTTTTCTCAAAATCAACATCATCCATGTTTTCAGGTTTTTCATCTTCATACCATGAGCAAACCCTAGAGGTGTGATACATGCTTCTCAAGAAGCTATGAGCTTGGCCAAGGGGTTGGCCGTCTTCCACTCATCCAAACACACCTTCACTCCACCTTCCCTATACTTTTCTCACCCATTTTTCACCTCGGATTTCCCTTAGAATGTTTCCTATAGCAATTCAGGACTTTCCTGTAGCATCACTTGCAACAGCACTAGTGGGCCCCTCCTTAAGTCCAGAAACCACCATCCACCTCATCCAAACCTACCAATGCCACCCATACACCTTCATCATTGCACCCATGAGTTCAATCCCTTCATAAGCCACCTTAGCACTTTCTCCTCCTAACTGCAAAAAATTTCATTTACAAGAATATTTAGGTCATGATTAGCTGAATGATTAAAAGCATGATAGATATAACATAAAGTAGATAGAGTGTGTTTAGCCATTTGGACCAGAAAAGTGTGATTAGGTTAGTTTCATTTATGCAATTTCAATTCAGGAATTTACTTCATGCAAGATGCCTAATTTTCTTCCATTTCTTATCATAGATTATTGTGTAGATTTCTTTCATTGCAAAGTAGTTAGATGTACTTTCTTGTTGTAGAATAGTTCTTTTCTGGCTGATAGAGTAATGGATTTGAATCATTTCTAGCCTTAGGTCTAAATCCATAAGTGTGATAGACTTCATCCAGAAACCCTAGAAATAGCACCCTTTTGTAGAGCTCAGAAGAAGATCACATGAGTATAATGCCTCTGTTGTGTATATAGCACTTTCACCTCCAAGTTTGTAAGAACCCCGGATTGATAAAGTAAAGTAGGGCAGCCTCTGGGTGTTGCAGCATTCTTGGTGCAATACGAGGGCTCACCCATTTGAGCTTCTGATTGAGATTCCATACTTTCCCTATATTCCTATTATTCTCTTCAATATGTGAAAATATTTTTTAATCATTAGAGCTGATTCATGATGTTTATCCTCTGGAACAAGGGAGGAGGGAGTACATGAGATTTCCCCCAACTGCAAAGAATATCTTGGAATTGTTGATGAGATGGTCTCATAATTTATTTTTGACCTCTTAACATCTTCATCTTTATCACCATCCAAATCAATTATTTCTTCTCTTCCCCTCTTAAGATTCTTTTCAGTAGGATGTGGAGTTTCAATCTCCATCTTCCTAGATATAAAATACTACCCTCCATTTGCAAATTTCTCCACTTCTGGTCTAGATTCATGAATAAAAGGATCATATTAGTTCTCCAACATTATGTTTGAAATTAAATTATATGGTTCATAAGCCCATTTTTCTCCTAACAATAAATTCATGCCCTCCAAATTTTTTTTGGTCCCTTCAGCTTCTTACCTAGTATTCACAATAAATGGGCCCACAGTCTTGGGCAACTTGAAAAAATGACCTTTTTTCACAGGAACAAAATGAATTTTATCTACATTTAGGCTTTGCCTTATGAATTCCAAAGAAAACATCCTCATTGGAGCAAAGCCAGTTACTAAAAGGCTCAACATCAAATACATATAACCTTATTTCTGCATGATTTTCAAAGCCAAACCAACCTCCAAAATTCACATCTTTGCTCAATTGTAGGAATGATTTAGCATTAGGAAACGGATATGGTGCAGGTAAACCATTCAGAATTGAATATAAAACTGGGAGAAAAGAGCGACTAAAATAAAAAAATGTTGAGATTGCAACATGATGATGAGCTTAGTGAAAAGAGTCGCCTTCACTAAGTGGGCCCCCAGGCTATTTTTGGCGCATGTCTATTTTTAGACTATGTCTATTTTTAGACATGTTGATCATATTCTATGAGTTGCAGGATGTTATTTGTGGATGGTTGGTCAAGTTGGAAAAATAGATGGACTTCTATTTTTAGACATACTGGGCGGAATCTATTTTTTGATTGTCAGTCTAAAAATAGATATGTCGAATATTATTAGCTCTTAATAATATTTGGACTATAAACATTATCTTATTCTCTTGGAGCACTTCAGTTAAGTGCACAGATGTGGCACAGGCGCTGACAGAAGGAATTACGCTATTCTTGAGGGTTAAGTGGAGTTATTGCATGGAGACTCCAGTTAGAACTCATGTGATAGATTTTGGTGGAGTTATTGAGGTAGTTGGTGGAGTTGTGTTCAGTTTAACTTAGTTAAACATAGTTGAGCTAGTTGTATCTAGTCTAACTGATTGATACACTAGTGAGAGTGGTGTGAATTAATTATTAATTAATTCACTAATTATTAACTCATTAATCAACTAAAGAATACATCAGTTAACTACAGTGCATGGACAGTTTCAGTGGAGACCAGTGGAGAGGTAGGTGAAAGAGCAGGTTGACTATCAGTTGTGACTATAGTGTTGCATGAATTTCAACACACAGTGGTTGGATATGCCAATGAGGATTTCCTAAGCAAGGCTGGACCATTTTGAGTTCATTCAAAGCCATTCTTTATCAGTGATTGCGCAGTAGAGGCAGGCTAGCAGGTGGCAGAGATTGGAGCATGAGATTTGCTAGATTGGACTTGATTAGTGTGTAGAAATTGGAGATTGTACTGAGAGCTTTGTGAGGAGCTTTGTATGATGATTTTTACATGATCTCTATGACATATATTATACAGATAATTGGGGGTTTTCAACTTTAATCTTTCCCATAAATTACTGTGTCCATATGTGTGAATGTTTATGGTTTTAATGTGTGCATGCAATTGATTTTATTTCCGCAAGTAATGATCAATGGTAGAAGAGATTCGGTATTATGCATGAATTTAAAATAGTGTGTGATCAGGAGAATCTCGGATGTATAACATATCAGTTATATAATTTCTACAAAAAATGCCTTCATTTGCAAATTCCTTCCTTACTACTTTTGTCTAGAAAACAACTAATTGTTTGTTTTTATTTAGGTCCATGACATTCAACCCCAACTACATGAAAATTTAAACGTGATAGTATAGGAACAAATAAGAGATAAGAGAAGGAAACCTAAAGCAACCAGTAAGTGATCGGTTCATAAACTGAGTGTTAATAGAATTTTCCCAATAAGTAGGTATGTTAAGGACCACTCCAGGATTCATCATGAGGGAAAACATTCCCAAAATTGATTTATCCACCACTATAGTATCTTCTTTGCCCATAATTTTAGCTAGAATACGAAGGACCAATTTCACATCTTCAACAAAGAGGTCTAAAGAGACTTGACTTGAATCAAGAGAAAATTTGTGCTTTATCACGCATCAGATAAATATAATTTGGGCATATTAGGTTCCAAGAAAACCTTGAAAGTATGTGGATAGATATTCATTAGAAAAACTAAAATATGAACTTGTAGGAGCATAGCAGAGGGACTGCCGGATTAAAAGGGAATAAACCTAAAAAATGTTTTCTCCCAACTAGTTCATTACAAAACAATTTTGGGGGTACAGTGTTGTGACTAGCCAATGAATGAATTCCGAGAACAGATAGGTTTGAGGAACAAAAGCTGAGAAAACTCCTGACTTGACTAAGGCAGAATAAACTAGGAAATTGGACCGGTTTAACATGAGCTACTGATAGAATTGGAGGTGGTTAACTATACAGATGGTATCAGTGATATCGTATTGAGTATTCGTGAGAGGAATATGTGTATATGACCTAACTAACACATTTCTCTTCGAAATTTTATCAATTTCAAGTACAATTGGAGTATAAATACCTGGTGTTGATGAAAATGGTGATTGGACGCCTATGAATTCTTTGGAAACTTTATACCTTAGAAAGAGGAGGAGGGAAAATGAAATGGGTGACATATTTTATAGAGGAAGGGGAAAAAAATGGGGGGAAGACTTCACATGATAAAATAAATGAATGAAAATATAGGTAAAGTGATAGGTAGGATATGACTTGGCATAAAATTATGATGAAGTGGGCTTGCCTGCTGAAGTCACTACTGACATCATTGGCTCACCTACTAAAGTCACTGTGGGGGGATCCGTTGTATGGGAATTTGTTCAACGTTGTGCCCCCGTAGTAAATCTGGGCCACACATCTCCATTCAATGAGCGAGAGTCAACCTTCTTGCAGAGGCACCCCTTGTGGTAACAACTATGTTGTTTGTGATGTCAACTTTGTAGCATCACGCAGACCCCATCTCTGCAACGATCCCGATCTGATAACCTGCATGCTTGTTAACTCTACTTTGGCCGTAGGATGGTCCCACCACCACTTCATTTATTTCTCCCACATGTGTTTAGTGCATATATATTTTATTTTTTTCTTGTTTTTGAAATATTCATAATTCAACAACAACGCCTATCTTTCTCTTTTTGTATATGCATATTTGATTTTTTCCTTTTCTTTTCTTTTTTAAAAGGAAATTGAAACCTATACAACATACCAAAATTTAAAACGAGTTACAAAATCTGGCTCCACCTAGGATAGTGTTTTTAAGATAAGAACACTAAGAACCACAGATTAGTGCCTTCACTTCGGGCATGGAGTCAAAGGTAACTTAGACATTGGAATGGACCACTCACTGATATATATACAATTATAAAACTGATATATACAATGATGAAAGTCATGAAATTTAGTGCTGGAAGTATTGTTTGAGATACTTCCCATTCATTAGCAGCTGTGGAAATTATCCATCCAAATTTTTCAAAATGAAAGTGTTGTTAGCTCTCGATTCAACAATTTTGAGTGGACCATACACAAGAGGATAAAATTTTCCATGTTTTCCTTTTTCTTCTCTTCTAGTGTCCCATCTCAGAACTAGATCCCCTGGCTGAAAAAAGAATGTATTTTTCCTTCCTGTAAAATATTAATTTCATCTTCTCCTGATAACAGATAAAATTTTCCCTGACCTTATCTCTATTTTCACTCAATTCCACCAACTTATTCATTCTTCTGATCAAAGGGCTAGGTTCTTCTTAGACTTCTTGAATTAAAGCTACAACAGGTTTTACTAATTGACTAGGAAATAATGCTTTTGTACCATACACCAACTCAAAATGTGATTTACCAGTTGATCTTCGAGCAGTGACCCGGCTCACCCAAAAGAAAACTTCAATTTAGAATCCCGGTATTTTTTATTTTTGCAATATTTTTCTTCAAAATTATTACGAATGTTTTATTTGAGGACTCTGCTAACCCATTCCCTTGGGGGTGATAATCAGTAGAGTGAGATAAAATCACATTGTGTTTTTGACAAAAATCAATCAAATTTGCAGACTTGAAAACTTGAGCATTATCTGTTACTAACCTTTTGGGGCAACCAAATCCACTGAAAATATTTTCTTCTAAAAACTTCATTACCACCAAAGAATTTTCCTTCCTTGTTGGTACAAATTCTACCCACTTTGTGAAGTAACCTATCCCTGTCAATATCCACCTATATTGCCCACTAGATGGTGGATTTAATTTCCCAATAAAATCTAGCCCCCATTTCCTAAAAGGATCCTCTACAAACACATGAATTAAATCCATTGGTGCTAACTTCTTCTTTTCAAAAAATATTTGACACTTCTGACAACCTCTTACTAATCTATAAACATATGAAAATAAAGAAGGCCAGAAGAAACCATCTTTCAAGATCTTATGAGTTGTTACTTTCCAGCTATAGTGACCTCCATGTTATCATGATATTCCTTAACTATCTCAATGGTTTCTCCTTCTGGAAAGCAGTAGGATACCAGCTGGATCCTTCCAATATAACTTTCCATTGACTATTATGTATTGTTGAGATTTTACCTTCATAGATTTGTATTTTGATCTATTTAAAGTAGGGGGATAGCAGAGAAAACACAAATAATGTACAATATCCTTGTACCATTTGGAACACAGAAGCTTATACTGAATTTTAACATTAGATTTGGACTTCTTTTGTTCTTCTCTATCTTTGTTTTCTTCAAATTAAATTAATAAATTTATTCCCAAGGCCTGGAAATTATTTTCTGTCAAGATTTTGGCTAAGCCTTGTCCCTTCACTAACTTTGTTGGCTTTATGTCCAAATCATATTCCTGAATTCTTGCTATCCATTTTCCCCTTCTCCCTTCAACGTCACTCTGAATTAGAACATATTTGACAAAAACATTTGGTACATATGCAGTTATTTAGGATTGAAGAAAATAACTCCTGAAAGCCTTAAGTACCTTGACTAGAGCATAGGCCTCTAGAATATTGTATGTAAGCTTTGAATCTCTTAGTACTTTTCTAAAAAATTCCACAAGTTGTTCCCTTTGCTCTTCATTTTTCTATAAAATCACAACTTCAATAGTAAAGGTAGAAGCAAATGAAAAAAATTGAAAAGGTTTTTCATAATTAGGAGTTATTAATACATGAGCTTCCTGTAGAGCTTCTTTAATTCTAGAAAAATATTCTCTTGTAGTTGCATTCCATTTAAATTCAACTCCTTGTTTCATCATGTCAGTTATTTCTTTAACAATCTCACCATAATTGGGAAAAAAACTTCTGAGGAAATTTATTCTCCCTAGAAAACTATGAATTTCCTTTTTGCTCCTTGGAAAAAATATATTTTTGATTGCTTCCACTCTTACAGGATCTATGTTTACTCATTCCTTCAAAAAAATATGTC